>ML784779.1:818947-842641 GCA_009831015.1 Picea engelmannii | reverse complement strand
GAGATCAAAGAATTGCTCCATCTGAAGTATCCATGTGATTGGGTCCTTGCCATCAAACTTCCTCATATCAATCTTAGGAATGTGGTTGGTATTCAAACAAAAGTTGGAGTTTCTCCATTCTTGATTCACCTTCCTTGTGTCCTCATCATGAATTTCATGGGATGCATTTTAACTTTTGGGTGTCTTCTTTGTTACAAATTTTTTCAATACTTCCATGATCTCCCCTTTTAAACCATCCATCTTAGTATCCAACATAGCTTCCATTGAATCCATCTTCTTTTGTAGTTCATTTATGTCCCTACGCATTTATTCACCTTCATCAACAGTCCAAGTATGATTTTCTGGAGGCTTATTTGGTGTAGAAGTTCCCCTTTTTGGTGGATGTTGGCCAAGTATCACTTTTGAACCTTGATTTTGAGGTGGTTCTGCTAGACAATATTTCTTATGTTGTATCTCCCAAGTTTCTGCCCTTCTAGGTATGAAACTTTATTTTATGTAGTTCTTTGGTATTGCTTCTCTGCAATGCCATAGGTCTGATCAAAATTGGATGTGCCAAGTGGAATTTACGATAACATCTCCACAACTTGTCAATTTTTGGCCTTTCCAAGAGATCTCACTTGTATAGCGTGCATCGCCAAAAGTATTGATATACAATTCTGAAACTTGCACCCAAAATAATACAGTCTGTCCATGATCCAATGAAACCAGTCCCACTCAATTTGGATACTCTAGGAAGAAGTTATGATTGTTTTACCTATAACACCTTCTTGAGACTAGTCAATAGGACTAGTTAGATACCCTATCTTAAACAAGGTGTATCTACAAATTTAATATGACCCAGAAGCGAAAATTTTTATCAATTATACCTTGCTAATTTCTGTAAATATATTCCAGAAATTAGGGTCTGAAATGTTACAGAAAAGTTTTTATAGCGAAAATTATGCAATGACTCAGTTCAGGATGATTCCAGAACCCTATCTTGTATATGATGTATCTCCAAAATTATAAGGCCTCAGGAGCTGGTTTTTGAACCCAATGTACCTTGATATGTCTACTAAATATATACCAAGCCTTTCCTTCTGAAACATTGTAGAAACAAAGTTATAGCGACAATGCCAAGGTGTCTCAGATGTAGCAGCGAAACCCTAAGACCTTGAGCTCTGATACCATATGTTAAGAACCAAATACCAATATAACATAGAAAAACCTCAGAAAAAGTACTCAACGCCTTGAAAAAGAGATAATTTTAGATAATAAGCCTCTTCGAGGGGGAAACCTCCTTTTACGCCACTTAAATGCTCAAGTACAAGATGATTCAAAATGAAAATGTCTCCTTGGTATATATAGAAGACTAGGAGGTATAATTACAACTAATGGCCTAAAGCCGACATAAATAAAATAACATTACTAATATAATATGCCCCAATTAAGGGGTAATGAGCCAATATTAGGGCTTAAAATAAAGTACACCCCACCTATATCACTAAATCACACTTGCACTTCCCTACAAAATCACTAAATCCATGTGTTTCTCACCAACAAATCATGTTCTCAAAGGTCTTGATGAAAATGTATCAAAAGTTTTCACCTTAATGCATTTGTTATATTTCTTATCTCTCCTACACATATCATTCCCCTTGAAATTTAATAAGTCCCAATTTGTTCATCTTATAACTCTCGTCGACATCCCATGTTGGAGGTAGGGGAAGCTAATCATCAACGTTTATCCATTGTTCTAATACTAAAGTGAGCCCTATCTCTTTCCACTAATGGGGGGAATTTATCCATTATTCTAATACTAAAGTGAGCCCTATATCTTTCCACTAATTAGGGGCATTTATCCATTGTTCTAATACTAAAGTGAGCCCTATCTCTTTCCACTAATGGGAGTTTTAGTAAAGTAGAAATATAATGAAAGTAATAGGAGAGGGAAATATCATGAGGTCCATACATGAATTAACTTATGGTATATTATCATCTTCCCCACGTCCAATTGTCACAAGCTAAGAATAAGTCTATTCCCACACATCTAAAGAAGTGGATATTTATCAACCATGTCATTGAAAATAGCATGTCGCACTTGGAAAACAATAGTTATGCAATGTAATCCTGCCAAGAACGGAATAACTAACCCCAAAATAAATAGAAGGCTTGATTTTAATGCATATTGGTGATCAAATGAACAGTTTCAGTCTAGGGACACCATTTTTTCAGGATTCAAATTCGTTGCTCCAATGAGTTCCCACCATGAAACAAGAGAAAGACAAGAAGATGAAAAGATACCATTCTGCTGATAAGATTTCAACTTATGTGAAGGTTTTCAAACAAGGTAAGGACCTCAAGAACAATAATGAGATTATTATAGAAAAAATTTAGTTAAATTTGATAGAAAATGAAGGATTTTTTTCCACATTTCAAGAAATGTAATAAAGTTTTAGGCGAGGGGAAACTAAATGTACAATATTTCACGAAATATGGAAAATAATGAAGAGGGGTTGTTATTTGACAAAATAGGCTACTTCCATAAAGGACTAACACCTTAAGTAACCACTCAAACAACCAAATCAAATATCATGACACCAGTGTTTTTCCATGGTTAAAACTGTCCAAGAGGAAAATAGTCCATGACCCTAGCCAATGTGGTCACTTGAGCCAATATATTAATGAAAAATAAATATTTGTACATAAGAATTTCTCACAATCAATCTTCAGCAAGTGACCCTCCATGCTCTTTAAATAAAGATCATGAACCAATCAAGTTTTAAGCCATGGATAAATAGCCATTAGTATTGACGGCAATATGAGTAGTCAAATCACTCTATGTGAACATATTGTGACCATCATATTACATAACTACAAATGCATAGTAAGAAAACACACTAAAGAAGATAGTTTTATCTAAAGAGACATTAGACCAAGTTTATCTTAACTAACTCTTAAGTGTCTAAATATCATAACATCCCCCCTTAAGAACAACTTGGGATAGGATTGAAGGATTTACAAAGGTAACACAATAGGAGAAGGACATAGGTATTATAGTCTATCCCTGCTTATTGAAAACTTCCTAAACTCCTAACATAGATTGAAGTTTGAAAAAATTCTCTTATATAAGAGACTTTGTGAAAATGTCTACAACTTGATCTTCTGTAGGGAAAAAGAGAACTTCAAGAACTTGATCATGAATGAGTTTTACGATGAAGTGCATTTGTATATCAATGTGTTTGTTGTGTTGATGTTGAATTGGATCTTTTGTAGTCTTGATGGAACTTTGATCATCACACCAAAGTGTGGTTGGATGTCATTGTTGAAATAAAAAATCTAAAAGAATTTATCAAATCCACACGACCTCTTCACTTGTATTAACCATTGTTCAATACTTTGCATTTGATGAAGAAAGAGAAATATCATATTCTTTCTTACAAGGCTAAGTGACAGGTCTGGAACCAAGACTGAAAACATAACCCATGATATAATTTTGATCATCAAGTTTGTCGTCCCAATAAGAATCAATGACACCAACCAACAAAGGAGTGTCAGGAAATGAAAGACACTTCCACACTAATCCTAGCAGAAGTGAAGAAGAATTTAATCAAGAACAAAAATGACACAAGAAATCAAACAGTACACTGAGATTTTACCCTGGAAACCCTTAACCGAAAAAACCAACATTCCTTTGAGCATTCTTCTCTCTTGTTGTCTTATTCAATCATAATAAAAGGTTACATGTCTAAAATTGGTCCACACCTAATACACGATCGACATCATACCTTCTTTCACAGAAAATAACAACCCTGTAGCCAATTTGGCTTACATATACATGACCAACAACCTACATCTAAATATTACTCTAAAAATATTAATTCATTCATTAGCCTTTATGGAATTACAACACGCCTCTTTATAGGCTTTACTACAGGAAAAACCCTAAATATTGGAACCCAAAAACAATTACATATTCATTCATATCATTGGCTACAAATCCCGCAAATCTTGGTATTCTGTTACAATCAAGTCCAAGTCAGTTTACTAGTTGACTACCAGTTGGCCTTCATTCAGTCTCTATTTGTTTATCTCATGCCTACACTTTGACCTCTTGTTAGTTGAATTTCCATCGATGTCTTCGAATCTAACTTTACTTGGTCGACTCTCTCGATCGCTGACTTGTTGTCGATCCACCTCAACTTCGATTTGTTGTCGAACCACCTCAACCTTCGATCGTTAGTCGATTTACCTCAACTAGACTTTCACTGCAAAGAATATAACAAACCAACATTCTTCCACTTGTTGTGTTCTTTACTGAAATAAGAGATTTCTAAAATTCCATTCACCGACCCAGAGAAACAATTCCCATTGCCTCTCTGTACCAAGATAAATTCACATCACTCACAGACTTGGTGAATGAGTCTGCTATGTTTTCCAACGTGTCTACTTTCTCCAACAACACCTTGTTACATCCCACCATGTCTCTTATGAAGTGGTACTATACATCACTGTGATTAGTGTTTGAATGATAAGTGGGGTTCTTTTCTAGAAATATTGTTCTTTGACTTTCGCAACTTACCTTCATATCTCTCTGTTCAAACTCGATTCCTGAACACAAAATCCATACTGCTTCTTTGCTTCCATGAGTGGTCGTCATGTGTTCAAATTCTGTAGTTGACAAGGCTACAACCACCTTTCACTTACTCATCCATATTATTTCTCCACTGAGAAACTTGAAAACATATTTGTTGGTCAACCTCCATCGATCCATATCTCTAGCCCAATCGACGTCGAAAAATCCATGTACATCTAATTTACCAGTGTCACCTCCATGTCTTCCTTCGTAACATATAGAATAGTCCTTCATGCCACACAAATACATGAATACTCTCTTGACAACTTTCCAGTTCTCCTTTCCAGGTGTCGACATCTACCTGATCAAAACTCCCTCTGCATGGGAAATGTCTGGTCGAGTTCATACAATCACATACATTAGACTACCAACCACACTTGCATAGGGAACATGTTCCATGTCCTCTATTTCTTGTTGTGTCTTTGGAAAATATTCAACAGTAAGCCTTTTTCCCACAAGAATTGACACCTTCACCAATTTGCAATCATGCAGGTTCATAAATGTTTCAATATACTTCATCTGATTCAACCATATATTTCTAGAAGCTCGATTTTTCTTAATATCCATTCCCATAATGAAGTTATTTGCACCAAGATCCTTCATTTCGAACTTGGAGGATAGCTGCTTCTTCACCTCCTTTTTTGCATCCATATTGTTTCCAATCAATAACATGTCATCGACATACAAAGCTAAATATATGAAATTCCCACTTTCTTCCTTGGAATATATGCAATGATCAGCTTTGCTTCTCACAAATTCCAAACTAAGGATTTATGTGTCAAAATTTTGGTACCACATCATTGGCAATTGCTTTAGACCATAAAGGGATCTTTTGAGTTTGCACACCAAATATTTATTTCCCTTTACTACAAATCCTTCAGGCCGTTTCATGTAGATTTATTCTTCCAGGTCCCCATGTAGGAATGTTTTCTTCACATCCATATTTTCTATCTCCATATATAATGTTGTAGCCAGAGAAATGAGTACTCTAATGGAAGTTAGTTTTGCAAAAGGGGAAAAATATCACTGAAGTCGACTCCCTCGACCTGGGAATAACCTTTCGCTACCAATCAAGCTTTAAAATTCCCAACGTGTCTTGGAGAATTCATCTTCTTCTTGAACACCCACTTTCTACCAATGAGCTTCCTTCCACTAGGTAACTTGACTAAATTACATGTCTCATTCTTGTACAAGGATTCCATCTCTTCGACCATGGATTCCTTCTAGAGTTTACCCTCTGTCGAGTTGACTACCTCACCAACCGAATTGGGCTCATTGTCGATGGAAGTTAACATGAATGCGTAATAGAAGTCAGGAGGACTATACCTATTGACTAGTTTTCTTACTCTTTCTGACCTCCTTATCACTGAAGTCAGTTGTTCCACATCTTCCTCAAGTTCAGTCGAATCATATAAATCATCTTCTTTGTTCCTCAGTTCAAATGACATTGTATCAGGATTATTCTTGGTCTGAACAACTTCCCTGGGCTTGGACTTACCTCTGACTTATCTAAAGACCACATCTTGACTATACATTTTTATCCTTAATGTAGGATCCCAGAGCTTATATTCTTTCATCCCTTCTTTATATCTAATGAAAATACATTTGACTACCTTATTTTCCAACTTGCTCCTCTTTTCCTTGGGAACGTGCATAAATGCATCACAACCAAATACTTTGAGATGTGCCACCGAAGGCTTCCTACCCGACCATATCTCATGTGGAGTCATGTCAACTAGTGTCGATGAAGGAGACATATTTACCAAAAACCTCACAGTGTCAACTTCCTCCACCCAGAATTATTGTGTGATCCTAACACCACTGAGCATGCTCCTTGCCTTATCCATCAACGTTCTTTTCATTCTCTCGACAACTCCATTTTTCTATGGGGTATATGGTGTGGTATTTTGGCATGATATTCCACACTATTTACATAACTGATCAAATTCCTTTACCGCCATTGTCAGTCCTCATCATTTTAATCCTCTTCTCTGTCTGGTTTTCCACAAGAGATTTAAACTCCTTAAATATATTGAAAACCTATGGTTTCTTCCTTAGTAAATATACCCATGTCTTCCTAGAAAAATAAACTATGAAGGAGACATAATACAAGAATCCACCAAGTGAAGGAACTATAACTGGGAAAAACACATCACTATGCACTAGTTCTATAATCCCATTTTCCTTTGTCTCTCCAGATGGGAACCTCACCCAACTTTGTTTTCCATATATGCAATGTTCACAAAATTCGACTTCTAAACCACATTCTAGAAAACCCTCAACCATACCTTCACTTTACATAGCTCGAATTCATTTCTCTCCAATGTGTCCCATCCTCTCGTGCCATAACTTGGTCGTGTCGATCTCATCATGTCTTTTCAAGTTGATTTGAATCGACTTAGCTCGAGTCGAGTCGCGTTGTGTCGACATCGAGTCAAGTTGAGTCACAATCGATTCGATTTCAGGAGCAATGATGGTGTTGCATGGAGTCGAGTCGACATTCCCTAACAACTTTTACATGGTACCAATTCGAACACCCTTCATTAAAACCATCACACCTCTTACCATTTTGCACGAATCCTTCTAAAGCAAAGTATGCACACCTACATCACTCATCTTTCTAACATATATTAGGTTTCTTTCCAAACTTGGAATGTGCAACACACCTGGAAGATTTATTTTCCTCTCATCCTGCAGTGTGAGTCAAACTCTTCCTCATCCGACAATTTTGGTTGTTGAGTCACCCCCCAAGAACACATCACCCTCATCATATATTTCATATTCATAGAACCATACTTTATTTGGTGTCATATGATAGGATTCTCCTGATTCGATAAACCAAACACATTTATCCGATTGTGTAATGGGCGATGCCAAGTACACATCACCTCCCTTCTTTGAGGTCGTCTTTCTCTCATTTGACTGCTTCTCGTCGGATCCATCATTGACTTATGTTTCCTTCAAATTATATATATATTTTTAATTCCTAGCTTTACTACATTTCCAACATCTTTTCTTTGACTAACCCGAGGATTTATATCTACCCTTCGACTTAAAATTTCTATCGGAGAATCTTCCTTTATCTCTGTATATTGATCGAACTCTTAATACTGGAGCATATTTGGTCGATCCTTGTAGGTTATTTATTTTCATTTCTTCCGAAAACAAAGAAGAAACCATGTCCTCTAATTCTAGTGTGGTTGTATTACTCCCAATAGCCATGAAAAATCTCTCCCAGGAGTATGGAAAATAACATAATAGGATGATACACTTCTCCTCATCAATGATCTCAATATACATAGACGATAACTTGCTTAACATGGTATTAAATGCATTTAAATGCTAAGTCACCAAACTTCCATCACTCATTCTCATAAGATACAGTTTATTTCTAAGAAACAACTTATTTACCGGAGATTTTGACTAGTATAAGCTTCCCAGATTGTCCCACAGTTTCTTGGATGAATCTTTACCTGAGACATTCAAAAACATCGAATCTGAAAGACAAAGATGAATCATACTTATTTCACTCCTTTTGAGTTTCTCCCACTCTTTTTTCGACATGCCTTTTGGATGGGTACCTGGCAGATCATTGTCCATTGTTCTCAATCTACAAGAAGATATTCCATTTTAAACTTCCAAAGATCAAAATTCTAGCCATTGAATTTTTCTATCTCTACTCTGGAATTTCTCTCCATTCTTTACCACAATCTTTAACACAATTTCTGACTTACGACTCTTATTTTACCTAGGGTTTAGTTCTCAAATTCAAGATTGGAAAATCAAGATCTGATATACTCGCCAAAGAATAAAAATTCTCTAATAACTCACTCTTCAGGGTAGACCTAAGCTATGATAGCACATGTCAGGAAATGAAAGACACTTTCACACTAATCCTAACAGAAGAGAAGAATAATTTAATCAAGAATGAAAATGACACAAGCAATCACACAGTACACCGATATTTTACCCTGGAAACCCTTAACCAAGAAAACCAAGATTCCTTTGAGCGTTCTTCTCTCTTGTTGTCATATTTAATCATAATAAAAGGTTACATGTCCAACCTTGGTCCACACCTAAGACACAATCAACATCATGCCTTCTTGTACATGAAAGAACAACCCTGTAGCCATTTCCACTTACATATGCATGACCAACAACCTACATCTAAATATTAATCTAAAGATATGGATTCATTAATTAGCCTTTACGTCCTTACAACATCCCTCTTTATAGGATTTACTACATGAAAAACACTAAATATTGGCAGTGAAAAACACTTACAGATCCATACATATCATTGGATACAAATCCCACAAATACTGGGATTCTATTATGCTCGACTCCAAGTTAGTTTACCATTTTACTGCCAGTGGGCCTTCATTCTCTAGTCGATCGTCTCACACCCTCACTTCGACCTCTTTTCGGTTGACTTTCCATCTATATATTCTACTTTAACTTTACTCGGTCGACTCTCCCAACCTTCGAATTTATGTCGATCCACCTCCACTTCGACCTGTTGTCAATCCACCTCGACCTTCGACCATCAGTCGATTCACCTCGACTAGACTTTCATTGTAAAGAATATAACAACCCAACAAGGATCCCCCCTGAACTGCAATGTATCACAAACTGAATTGTACCTCAAATAAACTGAAGTACACTTTTTTTTGGTTTCCAATGGCTTTCATGAGGTGTTTTCATATACTAGGAAACAAGACCAAAAACAAAGGAAATATCAGGAATTGTACGATCCAATCTAAGGGATTAATTCTTCATTATTGGGTGGAAGCCATCAATTGTTCCAACTACACAGTAAATCACACTACCACAAAGGCTTTAAAAAATATAATACTAGAAGAAGGATGGACTAAAATCAAGCCAGATGTAAGCCACTTCTGTGTATTTGGTAGTGAAGCATTGCTATAGCAAGATTTGCCTCACCCTATGAAAACTTGCACATAGGGCCCTTTTCCATTTCCCAATGCAGACTTGAAGTCCTTTTTTTGCAATTCCCATAGCTAAAAACATTATTTTTTTCACATATATGCACCCTATCTATTATACAACATGCGTATATGCAGGTTGCACCACTACATCCCGCGTACATCGAGTTTTGTGCCCAAAATTAAAAAATGGTGTCAGGTTTCCATGTCACGTCACGAGATCCATGATCCTTCACCTTCCATATACTAGAAACATTCTGACTCGGCCCTTCAATTCCACTTGAAGGCTATAAATGGTCAAAATCCAAGCTATGGAAAAGAGGAGAAGCATTCAACTTTGAGAGCAAAGTTACTCTATAGAAATTATTCACTTCATAAGGAGTCTGCATCCCTTTGTCCTTTTAAGTATAAACACATATTTCAGCTCCCAAGTTCTTCCTTACTTGATTGAGAACCTCATTGTCTCTCTTATATGATCTTTCCTTTGATGGAGGATTGAAGTGGTGGAGGCCCAGCTGGAAGGGACTTAGTTTCTGGGTTCTGAACTGTGCCGACACAAAAGTTTGTAATTCATTCACTTCTCCTGATTACATTTTAATAAAATTACTCTTTTCACATCCAATTAATATTTTGCAAATATTTGAATTATTATTCCATGGGTGTATTTGTTATGAATGTTCATGGATTATTCTATTGAATGTGCTAACATTATATATTATCACCATATTCTTGTGTTTCTTGTTTGTTGAGGACAAGTTGCAGGTGTATTTCTTTGAGTCAAGTGCTCAACAATGGTCATCATCGAACATCTGGATGAGGTAGGCCTTTTATCTTGTCTTGTTAGCATATTTGTTTATGTAGCAAACCTGAGATTAGAGTTGATTTCTGCAGTAATTTTCATCTGTTGTGGTTTACCCCTAGCCATAGAGAGATTTTCTTCATAACATAATTGGTGACCATACTGGGGAGAGAATCTTCTTTTCAAGGTTTGGAGTGTTTTTCTCCTTTGATTGCTCTCATTTATATTGAGTTTCTTGTCGTATGACTTCTTAACGACCTCTTTTCATTTTGAGTCTGAGTTTCTTAGCCTTCTCCTTAACATGGTTGTGTTTTAACACATATATGTGGGTTTCTACCTGACAGTCGTGTACATACACATGTTGTCTTTCTGCAAGAGGTGTATATACATGCTTTTCTTCTGAACAATCATGTACATCACCATGAGTTTCTTGGTTGTTGGATTTTATGGTGCTAGGTAAGTTTTGATGGTTTTTGAACATTTTTGGATCTCTGTTATGACTGTTAAGTGTCTGTGGAATGATAGGAAACCTTTCTTTGGTTGAATTTTTGGGCGATGCCTTTCTCATCATCCTTTTCATTTGATTGTCCTTGCATCTTGGGATGGGTGTTTGCTTCTTGATATCCTACTTGGTTTGTCTCTGTTTAGATACAATATAGTTTTTATATCATGATGTTGTTCAATCCTTGCATTTTCACTCTTTTATATTTTAAATACAAAATTATTAGGATTTTTTCATGGATGGCATTTGATCTTTTGGGTCCTTATCATTGATTTTAGTACATGTAAAGAAAGATTGCATATTATTTGGAATTGCATAATTAAATTGAAAATTGCATTTTGAAAAGCATATCATTTATTGGGAATTGAAGTTAGGACTTTGCATTGTATTCATATTCATTTATTTTACTTGTTGAGTCATAACATCATTAGTTTCACAACCACACCTTTTTGAGTAAGCAAGGCCACTAAAAGTAACGTTGATAATTTAAAATTGATTAGTAACGATTTTATTTTCTAGGGTGCACAAACAAGCTTACGATTTAGAGCCTTGGAATAGGATTTTGTGAGTAAAATTCTCCAAGGCTATTAAATCAACATATGTGTCTGACTAAGGGAGTGGAGAAATCCATTGTATAATTGGTGACATTAGGAGGTTTTGCTTACATTGCAGTTAAACATGAGGTTGCATGAGTTTGGTTGAAGGGATATCCCCTTGATACCTTCTTAGCGTCATATATATTTTCGGGGATCTATTCATATATGGAGATCTTGTTAGTAACTTTACCTCTGTGAGAGGTGGTGCTTTCGATGTTTCGGGCTTTGTTACCCTACCCATATGGTGGACCTGACTTATGATTGTTCATCTGCGCATCGGTTATATCGTGTTTCCTTAGTTGCTTGACATAGATACCACATAGGTTACTTGTAGGGGTTATTCTGTAGGTACCCTGGGTCAGATAAGGGTCGGACAACACACAACCTTTATGTAGGATTACCTCTCAGGGGGGATCTGACCGACTGGTTGTTAATCCCACGACGGCCCTTATAACTGATTATGATACCTCCGATCTTTAGAAAGGAATCTTCGACCTCTCTTGGGTGAGGCATACCTACTTTAGGGAGGGAGGCCCCTTTCAGCCACTTTATCTTGTTTGTGTGCATATTGGAATTTTTTTATTTTATTTTGGTGTGCTCTTTGACTATTAGTTGACCTTAGGATTTTATATTTCGCCTTGAGTTTTCATTATTATGGATAGGGGAGTTACTTTGGCTCCCTCATTTACTGATACCTCCCCCATGACATTCACTTATTTCATTGGGATGAATCCGTCCATGTTACATAATGTTATGCAGAATTATGATACTCAGTCCATGCCTTGGGTCTCTAATCATTTCCTTCTTAATATGCCTCTGCATTTATCTAGGGGCATGATGGCTCCATTGTATGCATATTCATTTTAGAGGAGTCTTATCCCTCAAATAACTTTCACTGTGGGAGGTTGGAATCTCCCTTCTTACAGATCCAATCCTAGTTTCATCCTTCCAAGAGCTAGTGCTCAAATGAGTGGTTATTCTACTTATTTCGCCCCATCCGTGCATCCTTCGTCTGCTATGCTAGTTCCTATGAATTCTCTTCCCATGGAGGAACTCCATATGTCCTTTGGTGCTCCATATGGAGGGAGTCATTATTATAGTATGGATAAGCCCCTTCATGAATTTCCTTAGTCTGGGGAAACATATATCCTCACATGAGTAACCCTTGTCATGTCTCTTTCTCTTTGCAAGCAGCTTCCTCGATGTTGATGCCATTACAACCCTTTATGAATCAGTTTAGAGGAGGATAATTTCCTGCCAGACAGGGCCATAGTGTATACCAGAACCCTTCATGGCCTGCAATTTCTCAAAACTAGTCTTTCTCAAAACCTTGGTCTCAAATGCCACAACCAACCGCTACCACCAGTCGAGTCACTACAATTCATACTGGAATTATATCACCAACCTCTTCTAGTCATGTTGGAGATTGGTTGACAACCTCTACAGTTTATGTTGAAGACCAACAACCAGCCACTGCAAGTCATGCTGGGGGCAAAAATCTAGTCATTGCTAGTCACACTGCACACACATCACCAACGTTTGCTATTCATGTTGGAAATTCATCACCAACATCAACTAGTCATGTTGGGGATTCATCACCAACCTTTGCTAGTCATGTTGGGGATTCGTCATCAACCTCTGCTACTCATGTTGAAGGTTCATCACCAACCTCTACAAGTCATGTTGGAGTTTTTCTACTAGCCTCTGCAAGTAATGCTAGGAGCATGTCACTAGCCACTGCAAGTCATATTGAGGGCATTCATATGATTGAGAATCCTAGACGTGTAAGATGTAATACCAAGTTCCTTTGTAGGATTTGCGAAGGATATCATGTTACTTGTTTGTGCCCTGCTACTACTGTGGTACCAGAAGTGTGGTCCTTGCCTGGGCACCCTTCGGTTTCTAAGTCATCTTTGGTTTCCCAAACTTATTTGGTTGATACAACGGTCATGCCAATGAAATATTTAGCTGACACCACTCTTCTTTCTGGGGGTGATGTGTTTCTTGACCTCGTTGTCTCACATTCTGTTCAACCAACATTCGTGTCGATGCAATCTTTGGCCGACACCACTCCTATTTTTGGAGTTGATGCGTCTCTTGACCTTGTTGTCTCACATCCTATTCAACCAATGGTTGAAGAAGTGGTCGTGCCGATGGAATATTCGACCAATACGGCTCTTCTCTTGGAGAGTGACAAGTCTAAGTAAGTGTCATTGCCGATGAAATCTTCAGTCAATCCCAATATTCTTTTGGGGGGTGATGAGTCTTTCGACCATGTCCTTATCATTTATAGTTCCGTACCTTCTCCACTAGGGATCATTCCACTCTCTTCAAGTACTCTCTCTCCAAGTCTTCGGGAGGTTTCCTTTGACTGGGATGGTCTTGTGGGGCATCAAATTCCTTCTCCTATGCCCTTTCAAATAAGAGGCATTCTTCGATACATCATTGGGAAGGTAACCTCTGAAATTATTTTATCCTCCTCGACTTGGAAAGCTTTGGGTTTTCCCAATCTTGTGTTAGCTATCTGTGAGTTGTTGACTTTCGACCTGAATTCCTGCATAGAAGCCTTGGCTTCCCCCCTTACATGTCTCCTAGAAACACCCCAATGAGTCTGATTTAAGCTTTTTTCTGACTCTTTTAAAAAGAAAAACTATTTCTGAGTGAACTTGTCTCTTTCACACTCGTTAATTGGATTTGAAGGGTCGTGAGTCTGATTTAAGCTCTTTTTCGACTCTCTTAACAAAGAGAAAATATTTTCAAGTGAAATTGTCTCTTTCACACTCATAAATTGGATTTGAAAGGACATCTATTTGGTCCAACTTTATCCCTTTTTCAAACCAAGTAGACTAAGATTACAAAAAATGACATTTTTTGGCATTAAGTTGTAATTGCGTCTCATTCTCTTGCTTGCAGTATTGAGCCTATTGTTGGTTCTCGATTTTGCGTTATAAGCCTTTCACCTTAATAGTTTGCATCTTAAACCAAGTAGAGGCTTGTTTATATCCTTTGCAGCCTGACACCCTATACCCAAGAGGAAACATTCCCCTGAGCGTCCATCTCCCTCATGCACCTCCTTGCATTGAGCATAGGTATTTTCCACTACTGGAAATAGATTTCTTACTCGTGACACTCGTTTCCTCCTCTATATCATAACATTCATTTGACTATGAAAAAACAAAAAAAAGACGGGCCAGAAAAGAATATTATCTTATATTGGCATCATTCATGTCGCATTTGAACAAAGCACAAAAGTTTTGAGTCCATTTGTCATCAAAATTTTGGGCTTATCATGACCTTGGGAAGTTGAGCTCATTACAGAGATTTTACTCCCCCAACTAGTTACTCTTCCAGTCCCTATGGAGAGTTTGATTGATGCCTCCTACATCTCAAAGTTTCATCATTGAGTCTATGTTTCCAGATTTCTCCATATGTCTCATGCTCTTGTTCAAAGGATGTCTATCAACCTCTGTTGGCCATTGCTCAAAACTCTTGACTTTGCATGTTGGCCATACCCTCAGTGTGTCTCAGAGTTACATGAAGCTGTAGTCCTATTGCGTACCCTGGTCCTACTTTCCTCATTGGTAGGTAACCTTGAACCCAACAATCGACATTTCATCATTAGTTGTTGACTGGGTGGTTTCCCTTATGTTCGTTGGCAAGATATCTATTCACACATTGGTATTCATGTAGTGTCTTCGATGCCATTATCCTTATTGGTGGTTTCCTCTCCTTTGTCATCATTTTTCCTTATTGGCTGCTATTCAGAGGGTCTTTTTCATGTACTTATTGCATTTGGCACATGTGAAAGAGGCACAAGTTCATTGGTTCATGAATATGTTCTTCATCTTATTTCCTCCAAAATCATCAACCTCGTACTTTGTACCTTGTGTTGAATGATGAGAAATTCCTTAATGCTCTCCTTTCAGTGGATCTCCTTCCATCGAATTCAACTCATCTATTTTGGAAATGAGACTTAGATTTCTATGAGTACCTAGAGGCTTGCAGTCATTAGTGGCAGGTTCTCTTGCCATCGATAGTTGAGAATACATCAATGTCTCCTGATCAATGGATTCTTCAAGTGTTCAAACCCGACACCTCTATTCACACTTGTAAGAATGTACTCGGTGCCTTGATACCTACTTTCATTATTGGTAGGTTGTCTCATGCTTGTTAATGGTATACCTTAATTATTAGTAATCAAACAAAGTCTCATTGTGTTTGACCTCAACTCCTTTATTCACACGATGTAGACTTGCACCTTTGGTGGATTGTGTAGAAGACTTGAAGACATCAGTTTATAGTCACAACTTTCTTGAGTTGTTTCTACCTTTCCTTAGACCAATACCTATGTGACTTCAATGATCATGAGAGATCAGATTGTACTCCATTGTATACAGATATCTTTAGATTGATTTTGAGACTAGTTTTACTAGGCCCTGTTCATGACTATGACAGTTTGGTATATTTTCACATGGATCTGCAATGTGATTCAAATTAGCAGCCATGTGCACAAAGTCAATGTAGATCATAATGAGCAACTAGTTCTTCTAGTTGGGTCCCCATTACTCCACTTCTGGGTATTATAATGTATTTCGGCCATTGCAGATACTCCTTTGACCTCACACATTAGGGAGCATCTATTATAGCAAGATTTTCCACACCCTATGCAAACTTGCACACAGGGCCTTTTTCCATTTCCCTATGCAGACTTGAAGTCCCTTTTTTGCAAATCCCAAAGCTAAAAACATTATTTTTCCACATATACGCATCCTATCTATTATACAACATGTGTATACACAGGTTGTTCCACTACAACCCGCATACATTGGGTTTTGTTCCATGATCCTTGACCTTCCATATACTGGAAACGTTCCGACTCGGCCCTTCAGTTCCACTTGAAGGCTATAGATGTGTTAGTCTCCAGTTTTGACTATATTTTTGCCTATATCATGTAAAATATACCTCCATTTTCATATCTAGTATAATTTCCTTCTGGCCTTACCATGAAACATATGACATCCTTTTACAACTAAATGGGGCTATTCAAGGTATTCCTAAGATTCAAGTTATTTTTAATGTATTTTGATATTTTAAACTAATGTTGATACTAACGTGACATGACTTAGGTATTGTTCCTTTGAAACAGAACTTATCAGTACCAGGTACCGGCTCGCACTTAGTGGAGATGCCAAAGAAGATGCCAAAGACTTGCACGACATGGCCAGAGTGGATTGACAGTCCGATTCATATGATTGATTCAGTCATAACTCAATATGCTGACTCAGGGTGAGATTGTAGAACTGTTTTATTAAAATTCTTTATGATCCACGCTTCTTGACACTGCGTGTCATGAAGCTGTGAAGTTCATTTTAACTGACTATGAGTCATTTTCAGATATGAGATCTGTTTAGATTAATGCACCTATGTTTAAAAGTATTTTGGAGAGGATCTATATAAACTAGGATCGCTCTCAAGAAACGTTCATTACAATATGCTATGTGATACGATTTCTGATAATACAATTTGCTATGCGTTATGTTATTCACTATTAAATGATTTGAGTTGTTTTATGAATTATGGAGCGTGAAGTATGAAACGATTTTTTCATGGAATGATCTGAGTAGCTCTGGTTTTGTTTTAGGGTGATTACACCTCTTGGTTGGGCCTGCCAACAGGTTCAATTCATTGTCTCTTTTCCACAGTAGAGTTAGTTTATTTTTAGTTTTAGAATCTGCATGTAAGTTAGTTTTGAGCTTGGAATTACTCTGTTAGATTCTTTCTTAGCCATTCTTTTCTTAGATCATTTTCATTTTGATATTATCTCATAGATTGATGAATGTTGAATGCGTTATTTATCCCTGTAGAACTTGAAGAACGAACCAAGTTCTTAACCTAGATTTGCTATGTTTTTAGTTTTCAGTTTGATCATGATTTAAAGAGAATGCAAGTTTAGATTTACTCTGTTCTGTTAGGATAGTTAGCTTATAGTCTATTTTTATTTTTCATTTTGATCATGATTTAAAGAGAATGCGAGTTTAGATTTACTATGTTCTGTTAGGATAGTTAGCTTATAGCCGGATTAAAGGAAGATTCTAGTACCTGTAGGGTAAATAGGATATTTATTTGTTCACCCGTGGTTAGATTTAGAACTGTTTTTGATGCTTAGATTAAAAGGTTTTTAAAAATGATCTCTCTTTTATGGTTTAGATAGATATGATGATGATTATATGTTTAAGCTAATGGTAGATGGTCTTGGGAGATTACATCAGATCAGAAATAGAAGTACCTATACTTAAACTCAGAACTGTTTTCATTTGATGAATTAGACAAGAGATGATTAGTTTCAAGATAATCATTAGGGTTCAATTTCTAAGAGTAAGTTTGTGTTTTCTTCTCAGAATAACCTTTAGATAGGAATTAGAATCTTACCAGCACATATAGTGTAGCATCTCTAAGTTCACTTACCCTGGTTTGACAATTCAGTTTTTTCAGGTAATTAAAAATCTTTAATATAACAACCTGACATTTTTGGCGCCATTATCGGGGAGCTGTTTAGAAGGTAAGTTTGATAATTGTTTTGGTTATTTCCTTAAAATGTATTTGGTTTGGTGTGGTATGTTAGCAGGTTGATGAAAGAGGAGCTGTGAAATGAAGGGTGAGAACCAACATATCTGTTAGCACAAGTTCCTCTGAAACTCAATCTTAGTTTTTCTTTCATCTAGTATGTTTTCATGAGAAATAGAGATCATAGAGGTAGATTTAGGGGAAATACAAAACCACAAAAAGAAGAAACCTCCACCCAAAACATAATAGAAACTGAGACTAGAACTCTGGTTGAGGAAACCATAGAGCAAAACATAGAACCAGGAAACACCACATACCAACAAATTCAAATTCCTGGTGATCCATACTTGGTTGACACAGTTAATCCAGAAGAAGTGCAAGCTATTCTCAGGAACCCTGACACTATAGTTTCACAAATAACAACTGCAACTGTTGAATCAAAGGTAATAGGATCCTCAAAAGAACCAATAGGAGATAGCAATTCTGTTAAAAAGAATCTAGAGAGGTGGGATTTCACACCCTCACCAAAGAAAGATCATATTGCATATACAATTTTTGGTAATCCTTTTAACATGACAGAAAGAGGGAGAGAATTGGATAGAAGAGAACGAGGAGAAATTCATGTTGAAAATGAAGAAGAAGAACAAGTAGAGACTGAGCTAAGACCAGAAACCACCTTTGGGTTTCCTATTTTGGATTTGGTCCAGAATGTCAATATGAAAAACATCCCACCTTCGGCACTACCAACCTTTTATGGGAAAAGTAGTGAAGACCCAGATGTCTTTCCTTTTGAGTTTGACATTCTGTGCAAGAGTTATAACTATCTCTAGGATGCACATAAACTGAAGTTGTTTCCTGCTACCCTAAAAGATTCTGCATTACGTTGGTTCATGAGTTTAAGAGAATACAGCATTAGATCTTGGGAATATATGAAGGCCAAATTTTTAAAGAAGTACCAGGACTATTGTAGACCCAAGGATTCTCGAAATGATATTTTTAAAATGCAACAACAAGATGAAGAGAGCCTTGAATATTTCTTAGAAAGATTTACATATACTCTTCAAAAATCTAAATATAATGATCTCCAAGATGAAGCAATCAAGACTCTTTTCTTAAAAGGGGTTTCAGATGAATATATTGACACTCTCAATTTAATGGCTTCAGGAGACATTTATCAAAAAGACTTTGAAGCAATTAGTGAACTATGTAGAACTTACTCGAGAAGTAGGGGGGAAATTGCAAAAAGTGTGAGAGAACCTGTCAACAAAAACACCAAAGTACCCACATCTGGTGAAGTTACTAGAATTGAATTAGGAAACCTTTTGGAAAATTTTAAAACAAACATTTTAGGAAAAATTGTCTCTCAATTAGACACTCTGAAGATTAAGAGAAAGCAGGAAGAGGAAAACCCTGTATTAAGCATATTTTGCCCCAAATGCAGAAAAATGCATCCTTTACAAGAATGTCCTTTTGACAATGTTTTTGTATGTGCAATATGTACTGAAAATCATAAAACAAAAGATTGCCCATTCTTACCAATATTGCAAGCCATATTCAAGGGAGGGGAAGGTCCAGGGACTCCATCTGCACCTAAGAGGCCTTGGCAACCTAGGAACTCAAATATGTATCAAGAACCATCCCCACAACCTTCCAGCTACTATCCACCCTTCTCTTAACAACAACAACATCCATGGAACTGGCCAAATTGGCCTCCACAAAATGTCCCTGCTCAACCTTGGTACCAAGGATGGAGAGACCCTAATTTTGGAAATAACCAATAGCAACATGCGGTACCAATTCCCCAGAATCCATGTACTCAGTATCCTCCAAACATACATCAATTATTGCCTGGTTTTACTCCACCTCCTTTACGACCCATTCAACAAACTCCTCAGCAGCCTCAGAATCCACCTCGCCCCACCATATTGCCCACTCAACCCATTCCAAATCCTAACAACAAACCACCTCTGCCACTCCATAATGTTGATTTTCAAAATTACTCAGCTTACACCATAAACCCCATTTCCATACAAGAAATACAGCTGAGATCTGGAAAAACTTTAATTAAAACTCAACCTGTAACAAGAACATCACCAAAGGTAATTATCCAAGAACATGAAGAAGAACCTATAGATGATTTATCAAATGGGGCATCTTTGAAATATGTTATCATTCCAAGGCATAAAGTATCTTAATCATAGCGTAACATACAAACTCAGGTTCCCCAAACACCTCCTTTTCCTGAAAGGTTGTTCATTGAAAAACCAATTGTTCAATATGATTTTGACATCATGAATGAACTAAGAAATGTCTGTGTTAAGATTCCATTGTTACAAGCGATCAGAGATGTTCCCATCTATGCCAAAACCATCAAAGAACTCTACATTAAAAAACAAGGTCGGAAACAGAAAGATCCACCCACGATACACCTAGTAGGCCAGTCATCGAATTCTATTTCTAAAGCGCCTAAAATTGTGAAGTATGCCAACCCAGGGAACCCAATAGTTTCAGTGACTATCAACAATGTTTCTATTGGTAATACTTTAGTCGATCTAGGTGAAGCCATAAATATAATGACTATCAATACAGTTGAACTATTGCAACTAAGTCAATTCCTTGGCCCTACCCCTACAGTTCTTGAACTTGTTGACAGAACAACTATAAAACCTACTGGGGTCCTCGATGACATTCTTGTTACATTAGCTTCATGATAATATCCTGTCGACTTCATGATTATTCATTCAAAGGACCCCATGAAAGGCCATCCAATCATTCTAGGGAGACCTTGGTTGGCCATGGCCAATGCTTTCATAGGATGTCGTGGTGGGGATATGTTCATCTCAAATGACATTTCTTCACAGAAACTTACTCTTTTTCCACCTGCTCAACCAATTACAGAATAATTATGGTGGCTAAAATGCCCCTATCACGAGAATGATGAGGGAGAATCTTTATTCTCTGTTGATGAGTTTCATGCACTACAAGAACCTACAGAGGATGATATTTTAAACCAATTTCTTTCTGTGATAGAAAATGTTGAGTTCGCACAAACATATTTTCAATACGATCAAATTTTCAGAGAAGAATTTCAAGAATGAAGTGAGTTATTTTCCTCATTTTCACCATCTATGGTTTTCACCATTGATGAGAATCTGGGGTCATATACCATTCCAGTAGAACTTAGCCCAGGAAAATGTCTATACATCAACTCTGAATTAAGTCTCAGCCAACAGGAACAGTTAACAAATCTTTTGAAAGAACAGTCAGGGGCATTTGCATGGGAATACACTGATATGAGAGGAGTGCATCCTGACACTTGCATTCACCACATATATATCCAACCAGGGATAACCCTAGTAAGACAACCACAAAGGCATATGAATCCAATCCTAAAAGATTTTGTGAAAGAAGAATTACAGAAATTATTAAACGTTGGATTCATTTATCCAATTTCTGACAGCAAGCGGGTTTCACCTCTTGTTGTGGTACCTAAGAAAATGACAGGGAAATGAAGAATGTGTGTAGACTTTAGGGAGTTGAACAAGGAAACCCTGAAGGACTACTTTCCCTTTCCCTTTATAGATCAGGTTTTGGATACCTTGGCTAGAAAAAGATACTTTTCCTTTCTCGATGGATATAGTGGATACAATCAGATTCAAATTGCTCCTAAAGACCAAGACAAAACAACATTTACGTGTCCTTGGGGAACTTATGCTTATAAAGTGCTACCTTTTGGACTATGCAATGCTCCTGCTACATTTCAGAGAGTATTCCTTGCGATCTTTGTTGACTTAATTCATGATTGTGTGGAAGTATACATGGACGATTTTACTTTTTATGGTAACACTTTCGAAGAAGCCTTTAGTAATCTTGAGAAAGTCTTGATTCGCTGTCAGGAATCAAATTTATCCCTTAGTCACGAAAAATGTAAAATGTTATTAACTGAGGGAATAGTGTTGGGTCATCATTTGTTTGCAGAAGGAATTAAAGTTGATCCAGCCAAAATTGAAGTGATAGTTAAACTTTCCTCTCTGAAAACCAAAAAATATGTGCGAAGTTTTTTGGGACATGCTGGATATTATCGTCGATTTATTGAAAAATTTACAAAAATAGCCAGCCCCATGTTTAAACTATTAGCAAAAGATGCAAAATTTTGTTGGGATAACAATTGTCAGAATGCTTTTGAGAATTTGAAAGAAAAATTGTCCATGGCACCTATTCTAAGAGGACCAAATTGGTCTCTTCCTTTCCATATTTCAACTGATGCCTCAGACACTGCTTTAGGAGGAGTGCTTGGACAAAAAGAAAACCAAGAAAACTATGCAATTTACTTCACGAGCAAAAACCTTTCTCCCCCTGAATTGAACTACATTGTAACAGAGAAGGAATTTTTAGCAGTAGTTCATGCCATTAACAAATTTCGTCATTACATCATTGGATATGAGGTTTTTGTACATACGAAGCATTCTGCTATCAGATTTTGGATGAACAAAACAGTTACTACTGGAAGAATCACATGATGGTTTTTTCTACTTCAAGAATTTAACATCATTATAGTTGATTGGCCAGGAAAAGAAAATGTAGTTGCAGATTTTCTTTCTCGTATTCCTCAAGATAGTACTGACATTCCAGTGAATGATAATTTCCCTGATGAACATGTGTTTGCAGTAGCTGTTAAGACCCCTTGGTTTGCAGATACAACAAATTACTTAGCTATAGGAAGACTGCCAGCTCATCTGTCACCACCACAAAAGAAAAAAATTGTTCAGCGAAGTGCTTACTACTCTTGGGTAGGAAGTGATCTTTTCTATACAAGTCTTGATATGATCATTAGGAGATGTGTTCGGGATGACGAGATTCCCGATATCCTTCAAGTATGTCATGATGGGCCATGTGGAGGACATTTCTCTGATAAGAGAATGACATATAAAGTCTTACAATCAGGATACTATTGGCCGATATTGTTTAAGGATGCAACAAAATATGTGAGAAGCTGTGATAGTTGTCAAAGGATGGGAAGACCTACTATAGCATATGAGATGCCCTTATGACCGCAGGTTGTGATTGAACCATTTGATAAATGGGCACTTGATTTTGTAGGACCGATTTCCCCAATGTCGAGGAAGAAGAAGTACATCTTGGTTTGTACAGATTTTGTGACCAAGTGGGTAGAGGCAAAATCCTTATATCAAGAAACTGGGAAATTAGTGGTTGAATTTATTTATGAAGATATCTTTACCCACTTTGGTGTTCCATGAGATATTGTTACTGATCAAGGTGCCCAATTTACTTCTAAGTTGATGAAAGAAATCACAGATAAATATGGGATAAAACACTGTAAGTCTTCCCCATAGCATCCACAAGCCAATGGGCAAGTGGAATCCACGAATAAAGTTCTAGAAGATATTCTGACCAAGACAATACATTTACATCACAAAGATTGGGCAGATAGGCTTCCAGAGGCTTTATGGGCATACCGAACTATGTGGAGAAATACCACTGGTCAGACCCCTTATGAATTGGTATTTAGCAAGCAAATTCTCCTTCCCATAGAATTTCAGATTCATACCTTCCACCTAGCAGCAGAGTTGGGGTTGAATTTGGATGAGGCACAGAAACAGAGAGTCATCCAACTAAATGAATTGGGAGAAATTAGGCAAGATGCTCTTCAA
>ML784779.1:758005-814570 GCA_009831015.1 Picea engelmannii | reverse complement strand
TTCGTTGTTAAATGATTTGAGTTGTTTTATGAATTATGGAGCGTGAAGTATGAAACAATTTTTGCATGGAATGATCTGAGTAGCTCTGGTTTCGTTTTAGGGCGATTGCACCTCTTGGTTGGGCCTGCCAACAGGTTCAATTCACTGTCTCTTTTCCACAGTAGAGTTAGTTTATTTTTAGTTTTAGAATCTACATGTAAGTTAGTTTTGAGCTTGGAATTACTCTGTTAGATTCTTGCTTAGCCATTCTTCAGTTAGATCATTTTCAGTTTGATATTATCTCATAGATTGATGAATGTTGAATGCGTTATTTATCCCTGTAGAACTTGAAGAACGAACCAAGTGCTTAACCTAGATTTGCTATGTTTTCAGTGTTTAGTTGGATCATGATTTAAAGAGAATGTGAGTTTAGATTTACTCTGTTCTGTTAGGATAGTTAGCTTATAGGATGTTTTTAGTTTTCAGTTTGATCATGATTTAAAGAGAATGCGAGTTTAGATTTACTCTGTTCTGTTAGGATAGTTAGCTTATAGTCAGATTAAAGGAAGCTTCCAGTACCTGTAGGGTAAATAGGACATTTATTTGTTCACCTGTGGTTAGATTTAGAACTGTTTTTGATGCTTAGATTAAAAGGTTTTTAAAAATGATCTCTCTTTTATGGTTTAGATAGATATGATGATGATTAGATGTTTAAGCTAATGATAGATGGTCTTGGGAGATTACATCAGATCATAAATAGAAGTACCTGTACTTAAACTCAGAACTATTTTCATTTGATGAATTAGACAAGAGATGATTAGTTTCAAGATAATCATTAGGGTTCAGTTTCTAAGAGTAAGTTTGTATTTTCTTCTCAGAATAACCTTTAGATAGGAATTAGAATCTTACTAGCAGATATAGTGTAGCAGCTCTAAGTTCACTTACCCTGGTTTGACAATTTAGTGTTTTTAGGTAATTAAAAATCTTTAATATAACAACCTAACAAGATGGGCCAAATCTGAGCTATGGAAAAGAGGAGAAGAATTCAACTTTGAGAGAAAAGTTACTTTGGAGAAATTATTCACTTCATATTGAGTCTGCATCCCTTTGTCCTTTTAAGTCTGAACACATTGGTCAACCGACCCCAAGCTCTTCCTTACTTGATTGAGAACCTCGTTGTCTCTTTTATATGAGCTTGCCTTTGATGGAGGATTGAAGTGGTGGACGCCCAACTGGAAGGGACTTAGTTTCTCAGTTCTGAACTGTGCCAACAAAAAAGTTTGTAATTCATTCACTTCTACTCATTACATTTTAATAAAAATACTCTTTTCTCGTCCAATTAATATGTTGCAAATATTTGAATTGTTATTCCATGGGCGTATTTTTTACGAATGTTGATGGATTATGCTATTGAATGTGCTAACATTATATATTATCACCATATGCTGGCATTTCTTGGTTGTTGAGAAAAAGTTGCAGGGTATTGCTTTGAGTCAAGTGCTCAACGGTGGATGTCATCGAACGCCTGGATGAGTTAGGCCTTTTATCTTGTCTTGTTAGCATATCTGTTTATGTAGCATACCTGAGATTAGAGTTGATTTCTGTAGTCATTTCCGTCTATTGTGGTTTACCCCTAGCCATAAAGAGCTTTTCCTCGTAACAAGCATGGGCTCACATTCCTGATGAGAAAAGGAAATAATTACAACCTAAAAGTGAGAAGTGCATTTTTGTTGGATATTCTGAAGATGTCAAAGGTTATAGACTTCTTCAACATCGTTCCAATGAAATAATTATTAAAATAGACGTTAAAATTGATGAAAATGTCTTGGCGAGTGAGCCTAATTTGATGCTTGTGCCATCTTTGACTTGCAAGTCATGTTTGGTGTCTATGACATCTTCTCTTCCCAACTTTTACGTTAGTGATCCTATTCTGATAATCATCCATTTGTGAAATTTTATAAATAGAAAAATAAATTTGTTTTAAAAACAATATTTAGTTAATATCTAATTTCATAAAAACCATGGAATTATTATGTAATAAACTTAGTTTAACTACATAACCAAAAATTATAATCCCTCATGGAGGAAATAACTAATAATAATAGTTGTTACAACAAGCTTAAAACATAATTTGCAACTAAGTATATAAAGAAAGCACGTAGAAAACCCACTTCTAAGTGCATGTACAACTCTTTCTCAATGTCCCTTATTCTATATAACATGTTAAGATATTCTCTTTGTTTAAAAATAGACTTGGTTTACACGATGCTCTTATAATTTTATTTTAAATATTTGAATTAAATGACTAAAATGATTAGTATCATTTATAATGTAATATTTATATGGGTATGATTCTCATTTTTAAGATGGATATGTGTGATTATAATTTTTTTAATCATTACGTTGAAAAGTATTTAATAACAATATCTTAAATATAATTTTGAAATTTTTATTAATTTTTTCAAATATATTTGAAGTTTGAGACATGTTTATTTAAAATTTAAATCATTTTTAAAAATAAAGTGGATGTAACATTTATGAAAAATCAAATTATTGTATTAATAATTTATTGATTAAATGCATATAAATTGGTGTATGAATAAATTATTGATGAAATGAATATAATTTTATTATTACAATTATTATATATTATATATATGATTGTTCCTTCTTCATTAACAAGTTATCATTCCTTCTTATTAAAAATATAGTGGATGAAACATTTATGAAAAATTAAATTATTATATTAATAATTTATTGATTAAATGCATATAAATTGGTGTATGAATAAATTATTGATGAAATGAATATAATTTTATTATTACAATTATTATATATTATATATATGATTGTTCCTTCCTCATTAACAAGTTATTATTCCTTCTTATTATTATGATTATTTTGAAATGATTTTTAAGATATTTTTATTGTTATAATTATTATGACTATATTCATTTGACATTTTAAATTATTTTAACAAAAAAATTTCATGTGTTTTTATATTGTGTTATTATATTGTTGAATAAATCACTCAACACACTGAAATTGTGTTGAAATTATGTCTGTTCTCCTATTTATTAACATGGCATTAGAGTTAATATGTTTCCGACTATGTGACATGGTCATGGTTATTTTTGTTGCATGTCAATCCTCTGCAAATCTAGGACTAGTGTAGTAAAGTGGAATGTTTTTGTTGTCAGTGTAGTTACAATTTGTTTGTTGCATTCTTCTATGATTTATTTATTATTTATTACTGTTATGTTACTTGTGTCCATGAATTTGACATGTGTTTTCATTTAGTGAGGAAAAACTATGTCAACTAAGCATATATATGTTTCTGTAAGCTACAAATTCAAGTTGATTACTAACAGAGATGTGAGATACTTGTGTTCATGCACATTGTTGGATCTACTGCATTCAATATTAGCAAAGCATCAAATGTTCATGTTGTTGCAACATGAGGGATTTCTATTTGTAAATATATTTGTTATGTAAGGTCACATGTGATTGTGGAAGACCCACATGTGTTGGAAGTTATACCAACAAATATGTGTATTTACAGATTGGTTAGCATTGGTTCGATGGTGTTGGTCTTCACTACTTGTATTTATTTTGTGTAGAGTTTGGTGCTTTATCTACAAAGTATAAATCTATGCCTATAGGGTCTTACCATTTGGATTGTGTAATGTTCCTGCCACATTTCAACGAGCAGTACTAGTTATATTTGTTGATCTTATTCATAATTGTGTGGAGGCCTACATGGATGACTTCATAGTCTATGGAAACACTTACCAGAAAGCCTTAGACAATTTAGAAAAAGTCCTTATTAGGTGCCAAGAAATGAACCTGTCTCTAAGTCATGAAAAATGTAAAATGTTGTTGATTGAAGGAGTGGTTCTAGGACATCATGTTTCATCTGAAGGGATAAAATTCAATCCTGCAAAGATTGAGGTCATCATCAGACTTCCACCCCCCAAGACTCAGAAAGAGGTGAGAATCTTTCTTGGACATGTCGGATATTACCAGCAGTTTATTGAAAATCTTACAAAGATTGTTGCACCTGTGTTTGGATTGTTAATAAAAGATGTTGATTTTGTTTGGACTAAGCAGTGTCAAACTGCCTTTGAAACCCTGAAAGCCAAGTTGTTTGTGGTACCAGTTCTTAGAGGGCCCAATTGGACTCTCCCATTTCATATATCCACTGATGCCTCCGACACCGTAATAGGAGGGGTCTTAGGGCAGAAAGAGGACCAACAGTCTTATGCCATTTATTTTGTGAGCAATAACTTGTCCCCTATCGAGTTAAACTACATAGTTACTAAGAAGGAATTCTTGGCAGTTGTTCATGCTATTAACAAGTTTCATCATTACATTATAGGTTACAAAGTATTCGTACATATAGATCATTCCGCCATTATATTTCTCATGAATAAACCCATAACTAATGGCTGCGTGACTAGGTGGCTCCTGTTATTGAAAAAATTTAATATCACTGTGCTTAAATGACCTGGAAAGGATAATGTAGTAGCTGATTTTCTTTCCCGAATAAAAAATGAATATGATGATGATATCCCTATAGATGATAGTTTCCCAGATGAACACCCTTTTTCCCTTTCTGTCAATACCCCATGGTTTGCAGATATGGCAAACTATATGGCTACTAGGAAGTTACCATCTCATTTGTCACCTCATGAAAAGAGGAAACATATTACACAGAGTGATAATTACTCTTGGGTTGGTCATGACCTTTTTCACAAAGGCCCTAATTTGATTATTCGTAGATGTGTGCGAGAGGATGAGGTACCAGAGATACTATGAAGTTGTCATGATGGACCATGTGGTGGCCATTTTTCTAACAAACGCACGTCAGATAAGGTGTTACATTCAGGTTACTATTAGCCTAAAATTTTCAAAGATGTTGCCAAGTATGTGAGAAGTTGTGATAGTTGCCAAAGGATAGGAAGACCTATGTCAGCTGAAGAAATGCCTTTGCGTGCCCAAGTTATGATAGAACCCTTCAAAAAATGGGCCCTTGACTTTGTAGGACCAATTTCACCCATGTCCCGTAAGAAGAACTATATTTTGGTTTGTACGGACTATGTCACCAAGTGGGTAGAGGTAAAATCCCTATTCAGGACTACAAAAAAGTATGATGTCAAATTCATTTATGAAGACATCTTTAACCGCTTCGGTGTCCCTCATGAAATTGTTACATACCAAGGCACTCAATTCACTTCCAAGCTGATGAGAGAGCTAACAGAGAAATATGGGATTAAAAGATGTAAATCTTCTCCATATCACCTGCAAGCCAATGGTTAGGTAGAATCTACAAACAAAGTTATGGAATCCATCTTGATCAAGATTATTCAATTACATCATCGTGATTGGGCTGATAGGCTCACAAAGGCTTTGTGGGCATACCAGACCACCTGGAAAAATACCACTGGGCATACCCCTTATGAGCTAGTGTACGAAAAACAAGTAATTCTACCTATAGAATTCCAAGTAAGGACCTTCCATATTGCTGCTGAATTAGGATTGAACTTAGATGAGGCTCAAAAGAAATCAGCCCTACAATTGAACGAGTTCGATGAAATCAGGCAAGATGCCATCCAACGAACAATATTAGTCCAAAACCAGAGGAGAAAGTGGCGTGAAAAGTTTATTAAGAAGAAACACTTCCAACCTGCTGATTGGGCTTTGTTGTTTGATTTCTGATTCAAAAAATTCAAAGGAAAAATCACCACCCGATGGTTGGGCCCTTACAAGGTAGACACTGTATATGACAACGGAGTTGTAAAAATTAAAACAATTGACGATGGACAAGTCTCCTTTGTAGTAAATGGACACCAACTCAAATTTTATCATAAGCCCATTTCCGGAGAGGATTTTCTACAGGTCATGTCAACGAACAAGGCATTGGCCTTAGTAGATGGGGAAGTCCTCCTTTTTTCTTGAAAAAATTTCTGAATTTTCTACTGTACATATGTAAATAGTTTTTGAATTTTGTTAATAAGGCAATTCTAGAAATTTCTGTAAGTATTTATTTCACCAAGAGTAGAGAGTTTCAAGGATCTTTCTTCAAAACATTGTTACACGTGAATTTTGTGTCTACTTAGCATCAAATGAATATTGACTTACTGTAATTAGCCATATTTTTGCAAAATTTCTCATTTTCAAGGCATTCTAAAGCAGTTGCTCTTGAAACTCTTCACCACTATATAAGGAAGTGATACCATAGCTATCAAGCCTCGAGGTCTCTCGTACAGTTTTTCCAAGAAACCTGAGTAAGTGAGTAAAGTGTCTTTATCAAAGAGTAACAAGGAGGTCTAATTAGCGGTTAGTCATGGAAACATCACAATAACTACAAAAGCAGAAAGTGAATTGAGCCTAGAGATACCTTTCTGTTATTTCTCAATGGTACCATCCACTACACATTAAATAACTTGATTATATCATATATTTAGATAGGCCACGTCCACTTAAGTACCCCTTATATTGGGGAAATCACTAAGTAATATAACGAAAAGCCATACTCTAACATAAATACCATCCCAATTAAAAAAAATAAAAAAATAAAGAAAAAGTTGTTTTCAGAGTTGTTCCCCCATCTTCTTGCATAAATAAATCTTATACTAAAATATTAAAAGATGGAGAGCCAATCTCTGAGGGTGTAAGAGGATAACCCATCGGGATACTGAACAAGTCTGCTGGCAGCGGGTACCGGCCTATGGTATGACTAAGTAAATCCGCCGAAGTATTGAACAGGCTTGCTGGCAGCGGGGCATTCTACCTAGCGAGGATGGTAATCTGACAAAAAATAAATAATAAATTTAAACTTGTCCTGATGTATGACATTAGTTGCAAACAAAGATGACATGAAGTATGTATGGTTAAGCTAAGGTTAATGAACTCCATCAACTCTCCATTGGAAACCAACTCTAAGACTATCTTGAAACTCTCTTGCCTACCTCTTCTTATCTCTATATAGGATCTCTTATCCTATAGCTAGGGCCATCTTCTAACTGTCTCGTCAGATCAATCTGTAAAATTTATCTTTACACTTGACATACTATAAATCTTCGGCTATTGGGGGAACTAACTGGTTTCCTATACTTTTGATTATGAGGTGTCACAATACTTAGGTGTGGGGGAGGGGTTCATGAGCTGACAAATGATCATTTCCCGGAGAAATAAATATTTGCAAGAATTTTTGTATTATTTCCATGATATAGGTTATTACATTAATAGTCATTTTATTTTTGAAGTGCTAAACTCCCATGTGCTATAAATTGTTGAACATATACTTAACAGACCACTCTATCGGTTTATTTTTTGTTACAAGCTATACATTTTAGGTTTGACATTACATGTCTTATGCTTGCTGTAAGTTGTTCATTGTAGGGGTTTGACATTCCATGTCCTATGCAAATGGATTGAGTGAGCATGGTGACAAAATCAACAACAATGGAGCATTCCACCTCTACTCTTAACCACTGTGATTGTAAAAAGCATTTCAATATTACAGGTTATCCATTACAGGCGATAAATATGTATTTAACATAGAGGTGTCGTATGAAATGTTGTATGAGGTGCTAAACGAAGTGCCATATGAATTTACACACGAATAAATGTCCACAATTCTAGGTAACCAGGAATCAATGACATTCAATTAAATTGGTTGCAGGCAATTAAGAGTGATGATGGAAACTTTATAAATGTTCATGATCAAATGTCCAAGTCAAAAGACTTGGACATTGATCTAACTAGGCATCATTACATTTTCCCCCAAAAATGAACCTTTGAATTTGAAATTGTCCACACATGGTAGCTCGTGTGCACATGTGTGCAACCAACTCCACCATAGGCACATTCAAATTTGGGTTGGGTAATCTATTATCCCAATTCACCTTGCCATTTGCCTTGCCCCGTGTTAAGAAATTGCGCTCAGCCTCTACCATTTCTTCCCTGTTCAAATCGCGTTCGGCCTGTGCTAAATTCGTGCCATCCTTTGGCCTGATCGCACCCTTGCCTAGTGAATTTTTCCTCTGCAACAATGCCCAAGAGGAATGAAACCTCTTCCTATGCATATATTTTTTCCATTCTTGAATTTGCACAATGCAGTGAGGTGTTTTTGCACGCAGGCTAGGGGCCATTTTTGCTTGATTTGCAAGGCCACGATGATGGCCTCTCCACGAAATTTTCGCTCAGTTTCAATGACAAGACAACATGCATAGGGTAATTTTCCTTTGAGGTCTCAGAAGAGTCCATTTCTACAGCCACAAAGCTTCCAAGGATGGGAGATAGATGGTTCAAAAACCACCAGTTGCCACGCTCAAGTTATAACAAGGTTTTTAAGCCCAAATTCCAAAACATTTTAGGTGCAAAAGGATATTCCAGGGAATGGATAAAGTAGGAATTGATTAACCCTCTCATTGTCATCATGAGGTTGATCACATGCGAAGGTAGATATTCTACTTTCAAAGCCTGTCATTTCAGATTGCTAGCTCATTTCCAGTTCAACAAACCTTTAAATTTTCCTTCTACTTTCTAAAGAGCTTGGAGAAGATGTCCTCTCAAGTGAGGAAGAATGTAACTAACCCCCACAATAGCCTCTTTCACCATGGCTTAATCAAACTCCTTGTTCTAGTCGAATTAGAGAAACAGGGAAAACTTGGGATGAATTTATCTATCAATTTGCAAACCCTCACTTGACAATTAAGACCGGCAAAGAGCCACTTAGCCTAAGAACTATATCTCCATCTAATACCTACTCTCCAAGAACTCTAAAACCCCTTGCACAAACCATCTCTTTACTGGAACAATACAAAAAGCTTTTTGACATTCCTACTTCCTCATCGGGTAAAAAGACCAAAAGTAAAGATCAAAAGAAGCCTATTGCTAATCCCCCAATGCCTTCAATCTCTCTTGATCCTGGCACACCTAAAAAGCTCCAAGAAGTGATTCAACAAGACTTTCCCATCGTTCCCACAAATAGGAGTGGATTGATTGACACTAGTGCATTTGGGTCAAATTTCGATGGCGCATTCGACGCAATTGCCACTTTATATTGTCGGGAGAATGACAAACAACGAACCCCCTCAAACGTCATTTCACATGACATCTCTTTTCCGACGACATAGATTTCATCTTTATTGCCACATCTGTTACGTGGTAAGACTGACGTCCTGGACATGGCAAGAGAGATGTCTTGGAGGTGGCAAGAGAGACGGCTTGGAGATGGCAAGAGTGACGTCTTGGAGGCAGCAAGAGCGATGTATTGTAGGTGGCAAGAGAGACATCTTGAAGGTGGAAAGATAGATGTATTGGAGGTGGAAAGAGCGACATCTTGGAGGTGGCAAGAGTGACGTCTGGGAGGTGGCAAGAGAGACGTCTTGGAGGTGGCAAGAGCAACATTAAGAGGTATCAGGTCTGACGTGGTTGCTATGGGAGCGACACTCTTGGAGGTGGCAAGACCGACGTAGACCGAATCAACTTCCATATTTAAAGGAAAATTCCCAATAATTGGGCGCTTATCCAAGGTAGACTCATACTTCAAGGTCGGCTCCCATCATCAAGTCGGCCCTATTTTCCAACCCCACATTTATGCAAATTCAGACATGGATCGGCCCTAGTATGATGAAATTACAGGTCGGCTCCAACAAATTATTTTCAAATTAAAGTTAATTTAATGGCCTCATGAGGTTGGCGTCAATTCTAGGTTCAGGTCGGTGCCACTAATTTACTCCAGTGCCAAGGTCTATATGTATGTATATGTCACATCTCATTCATAATTTCAGCGCCCTCTTCACTAATCTGCTATTTAGGCAGAGGTATTCTGGCTTCATCTTGACTATGAAAATATAGGAGTATTTCCAAAGTATTTCCTCATCATCATGTTGTTGTTTTATGACAGTACCACAAATCTGCCTGGGTTAAAACTGACCTGGACATCATTGTTGCGATAGAACCTGCTACTAGTCTGGTGATCACATCAAACTCTCTATGTAGAATACTATTACAATCACCACTCTGGCTTCTGAGGTAGGCTAACTTAGATCCACAGACCTTCCCTCGTACAGAGGTTGCATAGGATATAGGCAAATCATACCAGTAGCAAGCCTCAAATCACATGATCGGTCATCAGTTACAAAGTCAGGTTTCTCCTTGCATAAGTATGACAAAAAAAACAATGTTATGTGTTTAATCTCACCCAAAAGAGAATTCCTTTATTAATCTCATTTCAACCATCTTCATGTAAATTGGATAACCTATCCACAAAACTTCATTTAGCACTACGTCTCGATCCACTTGCATTTATTAGAAGATGCATCATAATTTGACAGTTCTGTTTGCCTGCAAACGACACTCTCTCCTCACAAAATCTTGATCCATGCCTGAGTTTCTTGCTCGTGCCAGTATACTTCAGGATGCATTCTGTATGGACTGAGATCTATTGTGCTGCAGGTAGACTTGTAAGATCGTTGTTTATATGCATGGTAACTTGAACTTGGAGTAAGTCACAGGTCTCCATATAGATCGTCATAATGAAAACCAACCCTTTCATCCATACACTCCAATGGGGCTATCTGGAATCATCCAAGGAATCAATGACGGACCTTCAAGGACTCTCATAAAAAATTTCAGAGTTACTTTGTTCATGTCTCGAACGTAACAGTGATAAGTTCCGATCTCTTTGGAAGTGATTTCAAAAACCTGACAACCATTAGTCTTAGTAAGTATGATTACACCAAACTCAGATGATCACGTTGCAGAGCCTCATGTGGTTCATGGCCTCCAAGTTTTAAATGTTGGCAGCCTTGCTCCTGTAGAAATCCCCTTGGATAATGTCGTGTTCGAAGACATTGTCAAATGGTACCATCAGATCTTCCTTTAAACTTTGATATAATCATTTTCTTCCTTAGGGTAGCTAAGAATCACTGAGATACCCCTGTAAAAACCAAGGGGTAATATTTGGCTCCTACTTGGGGACAAGTGTCCTTATTGGGGGACCTGAGAAACACAGAACTCTCTGGTTACGTCAACAAAGCCTTCTTCCTCTATGCTTGGTCATCAAGCTAAGAAAAGCAACACTGAAATCCCAGTGTTGATATGTTGCCTTCTCTGTCATATCTGAGCTGAAAACAAACTTTGTTGCTTGCGAATAAAAGAGGTCATCTGGAATCTGCCAAAACGGGTCCTTATAGGACCTGTTCATTCACCTTTGGATAAGGCTATCGTATCTACTATCTACCGTGAAGAAATGAAACACCTCCCTGCCATTTTATCCATCTTGGAATTTTCTTCTTGCTTTCTTGCAACTGCAGGAAGGTGTAATCTATGGCATCATTCATAAGGCATTCAACGCCATAATCTTCATTCTTTGAATAGCTTAAATCAGGGAACTCAAATAACCTTTGCAATTCCTCATGCAAGATATTAATGCCGAGATCGAAGCAAATATGTCCATGTTTAACCTTCGGTATTTTGGTGATTATTAGGTCCATGTATTCATCAACTTCTGCCTCCAATGGACAGGCTCCTGGAACAAAATACAGCCACCCTTCCATCCTGCATATAACAAACCATTATATATGTTGCCCATTTATGTTCAATCTGGGAGATGGTTCATTATCTTCAAACAGAGGAACTTAGATATTCGTGACAGTTTTGAGAAGAATATACTGAAGCATTTTGAGATATGAAATTAACTGATCCAATTCTGCATTTTCAAACTGAACCTGCCCTTCAGTACAAGAATTATTGTTTGTCATTACAAGATTAGGGCCCACACATTCTGGCCATTGGATCGTGGAAGATTCTGCTTGTTGTTTGCTCGATTCTGTACAAACAGAGAAGTCGACTCCAACAAATTATTTTCAAATTGAAGTTAATTTAATCGACTCATGAGGTTGGCCTCAATTCAGGGTTCAGGTCAGCTCCGCTAATCTTAGTCCAGTGCAAAGGTCTATATGTATAGATATGTGTGTGTGTCACATCCCATTCATAATTTCAGCGCCCTCTTCACTAATCTGTTGTCTAGGCTGAGGTATTCTGGCTTCATCTCGACAGTGAAAATCTAGGAGTATTTCCAAAGTATTTCCTCATCATCGTGTTGTTGTTTTATGACAGTACCACAAATCTGCCTGGGTTAAAACTGACCTGGACGTCATTGCTGTGATAGAACCTGCTACTAGTCTGGTGATCACATTCAACCCTGTAACTAGAATACTATTGCAATCACCACTTTGGCTTCTGAGGTAGGTTAACTCGGATCCACGGACCTTCCCTTGTACAAAGGCTGCATACAAACTCAGGATAGAGGCGAATTTTACTAGCAGCAAGTCTCAAATCACATGATTGGTCTTCAGTTACAAAGTCAGGCTTATCCTTGCATAAGTATGACCAAAAAGCCATTGTTATGCGTTTGATCTCACCTAAAAGAGAGAATTCCTTTCTTAAGCTCATTTCAACGATATTCATGTAACTTGGATAACCTATCCACAAAACTTCATTTAGCTCTACGTCCTGATCCCCTTGCATTTATCAGAATTTGACATTTCTGTTTGCCTGCAAACGATACACTCTCACAAAATCTTGATCCATGCCTGAATTTCCTGCTCGTGCCAGTATACTCCAGGATGCATTCTGTATGGACTGAGATCTATTGTGTTGGAGGTAGACCTGTAAGATCATTGTTTCTATGCATGGCAGCTTGAACTTGGAGGAAGTCACAGGTCTCCATACAATTCATGATAATGAAAAGCAACCCTTTCATCCATACACTCCAACGGGGCGAGCTGGAATCATCCAAGGAATCAATTCTGGACCTTCAAGGACTCTCACAACATTTTCCAGAGTTACTGTATTCATGTCTCGAACGTAACAGTGACAAGTTCTGATCTCTTTGGAAGTGCTTTCAAAAACCTGACAACCTTCCCTCTTAGTACGTATGATTACACCAAACTCAGATGCTCAGGTTGCACAGCCTCATGTGGTTCATGGTCTCCAAGTTTTAAATGCTGGCAGCCTTACCCCTGTAGAAATCCCCTCGGATGATGTCATGTTTGAATACATTGTTAAATGGTACCACCAGATCTTCATCTATACTGTGATATAATAGTTTTATGCAGAAAATGATTCCAACCCTTTTCGTCCTCAGAGCTGCGAAGAATCACTGAGATATCCCTGTGCAAACCAAGGGGTAACATCTGGCTCCTACTTGGGGACAAGTGTACTTCTTGGGGGGACTTGAGAATCCCAGAACTCTTTGGTTACGTCAACAAAACCTTCTTCCTCTATGCTTGGTCATCAAGCTAAACAAAGCAACATTGAAATCCCAGTATTGATATGTTGTCTTCTCTGTCATTTCTGAGCTGAAAACAAACTTGGTTGCTTGCAAATAAAAGAAGTCATCTGAAATCTGCCAAAAGGGGTTCTTACATGAGATGGTTCATTATCTTCCATCCTGCATATAACAAACCGTTGTATATGTTTCCTGTTTACGTTCAATCTGGGAGATGGTTCAGTATCTTCAAACAGAGGAACTGAGATATTCATGACAGTTTTGAGAAGAATATTCTGAAGAGTTTTGAGATATGAAATTACCTGATCCAATCCTGCATTTTCAAACTCAACCTGCTCTTCAGGACAAGCAGTACTGTTTGTCACTACAAGATTAGGGCTCGCACATTCTGGCCATTGGGTCGTAGAAGATTCTACGTGTTGATTGCTCGATTCTGTATAAACAGAGAAGTCATATAGGGTTGTGAATTGAAAACCCATGGGCACATGATAACACATGAATCAAGTGAATCTTCATGACATTCTAAGAAGGACTGAGAGCCATCTGCGTGATTTTGACTGTCTGGGCATGGGATTCGAATGCACCATAAGCTTTGGCTTGTTCACTGTCGATGATAGCCTTTTCGCACAACAACCTGGGTATCATTTTATTGTTCTGAGAGATTCTGTTGGTGTTCCCCCATTTTTCTTGTGTTGTAGCATTTCTAAAAGTTATTTGAAGATCTTCCAGGCAGTTCTATGGCCAAGGATACTCGCAGAAATTCATCCCCTCGTCCCGGTGCACTTCAATTTCACCATACACCTTTTCCCGCGTGTTTAAAGAGATGGCAGGTGGGGAGGTATCCTTACGTTATCCCTGGACTCAGAGATATGATCTTCAATGAAGCTGCCAACATCGCCTTTGTCATGTATATCAATCCCCAAAACAATGACGTTTTCATCATCACCAAGACTTTGTGTAGTGTAACAAACCCACATTAATAATATAAATAAAATACAATTTCCTTCATGAAATTGTATTAACATTATAAAAAGATTTTGAGAGAAAAACTTTTCATTATAGACATAGATGTCATGGGTTCCATCTCTTTGATTATAACTAAACTACTCTCTTCTCCCAAGGTCCATACCAACCCTCTTAAGCACCAGTTTCTACATGGTCAATGTTTTAATTTTAGTTTTCAGAATTGAAGTATGAGTATTCTCAGCTACAAAGTAAAAACAAAACAGAAAAGCATAACTATATTTTCAATTAATTGTAATGATTATTTGCATTCTGAAGAACCCATGCTAAACTGAGAATCTCGAATGGATATTTGATTAGAATTCAATCTGTCATATAGAGATAATTTTTTATGTAAGTATCCATTGTGCTAATCATCAAATTGGAGCATTGAAAGAGCAATTCTACTAATTGCAATACTCAGAGATCTTTCAGATCTTCATTCTCATCATGCATACACAATGTACAAAGCAGATTGTGTATTGGATAATATAATACATACCTCGATTATGATAAGTCTCCACATGTTTATAACTAAATGATTCGTTACAAACTGAAGCTCTATGCCATCCTCTAAAATATGGAAAGGGCATCCCATTATCTCTGCATTATTAGTGAGAATATTCAAATGTCGATCCAATGAATTGAAGGAGTCTGCAAATCTTCGCACAGAATTGAGTGAACTGAGATCGAGCTCCATGAAATCCATTTTGGCATTGGGATTGTCATAAAGAATGACCTCTTTCACCCTGTGGCCACTCTCCATGTTTTTGGCAGGCATTATGACTCGTGCATCTCGTAGGGCCAACACTCTCATAGTTTTTGTCCATATTCCACTTATCCCCCCCATATCCGAGTCATTGATTCCTTATTTGGTTATTTAGTTAGCAACAATTAATACTGAGAGCAAGACAGAGTTATAGCAAATTTTGAGCAGAAGAATAAGAAGAAATTGTGGTAGAAGGAAAGCACATATTGTTCTATAAATCAAACAGAGACAAAATCACTTTCTCCTATCTTCCTTATTTCCATATTAAAAGTAGTATGCTTCTAACATTGTAATTTGATAATAAGTAATCACTACACGGTGGATTATAATCTCACTGTGTTTGCAATAGCATTCTAAAATCTATTGTGACAAGTTGTCTTATGTTGATAACTTGATACAAGATAGCCACAGTTCCCAGCAAAGTGCCTTCTTTGGTAGCGACCTCCATGACCATTTCTTGTTCTAATGAAGGTTTGAGGTTTAAATTGCTTCAGGGTTCAAAGAGCTCTTCATTCTATCTCTGTAGATGATTTGAACGTGTCACTCTCACAATAGCAGATCCACATGCCCTTTCAAGTCAATGTATTTGTAAATGAACTGTTCACTTGCTTACTTTTTTTTGTTTTTGTTTTTTTTATGCCCACCATCAGAACATCTTCTGTTCTATGTTTGAGCTCTTCCAGATTTCCTAAAACTCTCTTTAGGAGATCAATAAAATGATCATGACACATATTGATGAAATAAAATAGTTGCTAAGCAAGTAAATTGAAAAACATTAGGGATTCCTGTAAACATTAGCACTCGGGAAATTTTGGTATAAATCAAAGTCTTGTTGCCAAGTAAGACATTGTTACTTCAAGTTTTCCAGGCCCTTCAATTCATCATCATCTAGATATATTTATGCTCCAACGCAGCTTAATTACTTGGACAGATGCTATGATCCAACTCAGACATCACTGGCCTTGTTACATCATTTTCCAATTGGAAATTGTAACTTGCACTGCCAATAAACTTATTGTAATTTTTGTAAATTCCAGCATTAGATAAGAGGGTTGAGTGATTTTAGAAAGGAGTTAGATAAAGATAAGTTTTTTTTTTTGTATTTTCCCTAAGTTTTAGAGGATTCAATCCTATCTTTTTTATTCGAATCAATCTCCTCTTGGTTGTATAAATGAAATTGTTACAGTGTAAGCTAAAAATAAAAGAAAAGTAGGAACAGTGGGCGTGTTGTAGGTAGGAAGTGTGGAGGAGGTCTCAAGTTTTAATGAAAAATATTCATTTCAAACTCCATTCATTGTTTTTGTTTTCCCTTTCCCCTATTCAATTTCCAAGTATTAATGTTAATATGAATCGAGATTTCTATGTGATTTTTTTTATTGAATTCCAATATTAACACTATGAGTTATCGATGAATTCTCTGATTATTATTTTGAGTTCTTGTGAATTTTCTGCATACAATCTATTTAAGTATAAGTCATAGCTTCCAATGACTAAGATTCTACCTGAAAATCATTTATGCCATAATTCATCAAGGTGGAAGCAAGCCTTTTTTACGAAATAATCGAGAAGATGCCTCTCTGTTCAAACAAGAGCTTCGGAAGGTATGATTCTAGTAAGGAAAAATTGTATATTTGGTATTGTTTATGATGTGCACATTATGTTGATACAATTGTAGAGTTCCAATTGGAGTTTCTAAGGAATCCAGTCATGCCAAGATCAGTGATTGTTGACCTGTAGAGCTCAACAAAGAAAACAAAACACACCTGGAATAATTATCAGCCTCTGACATTCAGTTGAAGGGACAAATTGTGTCCAAGAAATGTGATTTGGCATCATTCAATGCCAAAAGCAGGGAGTTTTGGTTGTATCATGAGTGATCTAGGATAGGAGATTGTGGATATTGGATCATAGGTAGATCGTGAGCCTAATGAGAGTTCATTGGTTCATTTTCCCATTTGACTAAATCAGATTAAGAGTATATTGGGATGGAGACTAAATCTTGTGGTCTGTATTGACGCTCATCCTTAAGTGAAATCAGGCCAAATCGGGTTGTATTCCTATAAATGTTGTCTTCTTCTTAAAGGGGATTGAACATCAAACCTCTAGGATGCAATATCAAGGATCAAGAAAGAGATACCCTGTAATGTTTGGTCTTGAGGTATGGGAATCCCTATGGAATCCCTATACTATGCACAGTAGGAGGGTGATGAACCGAGTCATTCAAAGACGAGCCTAGATTGAGGAAAACAAAAATTACAGGAACTGGTGAAAAAAGATCATATGTGCCTATAGTAAAGAATTTTGTGAACCACAAGAAGATAAAAATAACAATGATAATACTTATTGATGATGACTAATCAAAGGCAAAACTAGAATTTGTGAAGGAATATCCCTATCATGGGGTTTGGCATAATTGAGAAATGGTGATGATAAATTGACTCAAGGAGATGATATTATGAACACAAATAATCACTACCATGGCCGAGCAAGACTCAATAAAATATAAAATAAATTAAAAATGACCAGGGTTTACATACCTGATATTTGTAATTTATTGCGATTCCACCGGCCAATCCTTTCAAAATAGCTATCAACGGAATCAACAAAGTGCCAAGGATTACATAGGCGAATCCCTGCAAAAAGCACATTGACAGAATGGGCGAAGTATCAGAAAATCAATTCAACGACCGATTTGAACAATGAAAACACACATAGATATCAAATTTTACGATATTATCCTCCCCTTCACCCTCTGTGTGGGGCTCAACTCCTCTTGAAAACAGATCTAGTTGATTAGGTAGAATGGTCCTTTAGTTTGATCACACTGGAAAGACTATGCGGGAAATGCAGATTGGAAAATGAAGAATTGGGTTCCCTCTAAAAATTTTGCCAATTTAAAATTTCCGCCAATATTTCAACTTTGCCACCAAATTTTTCGGCCTTTCAAATATTTACCACCACAGTCACACCATTCACGTTGTGGCGAGTGAAACAAGGATTATACATTATACACATTATAATAGGTGAGCCTCGAGTTGTCCATTATACACATTGTGTTTCGATGTGTGATTGATAGTTAGTACATTAATAAGAATATTTGTGGTTTGATTTATCATTAAAGTTAATGTTAGTTAGTGTATCTTCTAAGTTATTGATTATTGTTGTTTTGATTATTTAGGTTTTCACAATGGAATAGAGTTTGAAGGTTAAGGGATCTAGTAAAAGATTGAATAAACATTATAATAGCTTGTTACTTGTAATTGTCGATTAAGTTTTGTTAAGTAGTTACTATGTTGTGTGATTGAGAAATATTATTTTAGTTGTTGTGTGTTTTTTGAGATGGAACCACTTTAAGATTCAACATTTGGTGAGCATTCTATGAGCTCAAAAGGACCTCTCAGTGAGAGATCATATTTCTTGCAAACTCCATAAGGGGTTTTAGGGGGCAAACCTTGAAAGTTTCAAAAGGTTCAATGGCACCAAAAAATAAGTTTGAAAAGTCTAATCCTAGTCGAAACTAGGGTGATGAACAAGGATAGGGGATATCCTTCAAGAATTATAAAATGAGCATACAAATAGATTATACTAGTGAAGACTAAGTTTGAACATGCAGTGGATTTAGAGTAGGAACATGCATGTGGGGAAACAAATTTCCTCGAGAATTCATAAAGGAAATCCATCAAAATTTCAAAGAATCCAAAGATCAAGAGTCAATGCATTTGGACCTTGTTTAGGGCATTGTACAAGGATTTGCACTATGAGGATCATAAATGGTGGAAAAAAACCCAAGAGAAGTATTTACCTAATATATCCAAGATGCCTAATTTTGACGGTGCAGGGATCAGTAAAAATGATCATTTGTTTACAGTCAATACCAATTGGACGCAAAAAAATAAACCAACCCATCAACCCAATGGATCAGATTCAATGGTGTGTTGAGAGGCACGACACTCGAATAGTATCGAATTCGATGAGAAGTTATCCTTTAGAGGCTAGTGTGACATACTTAACCAATTTAACGGAGCCTATGTTATATATACCCTAAATAGTATCTAAGCTAATGATTTGGATTATGTTGAGAAAAAAACAAATATAACAATAACGAGTAAAATAATGTTGAGATATTATGAATGACACATTAATATAGTGAAACTCAAACTAAAGATTGCATTAAAGCATTTGTGAGCGAGGGGGTGAATCCTTAAGTCCATGGAGGAGATAGACTTAGTAAATTATGAGGAGGAATATGATGCCTATCTAGGTTATGTTTTTAGGTCACATCAAGAGGTTTTGGTGTCGTAGGGTAGTAAGAAGTATTGAAGTAGCAAGGCCCATCCCAACATCAGGAAGTGGGCTGTGAAATGTTCCATGCTATATGGTAGGTATGCACATCCACATAAAGATTTTGCTAGTCCAACAGGGGAAGGTGGACTAGTACATACCCTATGAGAATGAATGTGATGGATATGATCACTTTCCCCTGGGTTTGATATCAATTTACAAAGAATCTATTGCAATATCCTTAAAGTGTTCAAGATATGGTAAGAATTGTTGGCAGAAAAAAATAGGATTACTTGGATGCTTCTTCCATTCATTTTGTATCAGCATATGTTCATGTAGACACAAAAGTTAATAAAATATTAATGCACATATCTCACAATGATTTGAATAAGAAACTTGGTTAACTTCATTATTTTTATATTGTTTGCATTTTAATGTTGGGCATAATTTTTTATTATGTTTTATTAAGAACTAAACATAAAATAATTAAACAAAATAAAAGATTTTAATCACCTAGAATTAGGTGAAAATTTAATAAATTAAAGCTCAATTTTAGTTTCCTATTGCATATCAAAACATGAATATTCAAGCTCAATGATTTCACTGAGTCTTAAAACCCTCCCATACCATCAATGCATCCGCCTAGTCTAACCATGTGAAATTTCAACAAATACAATCACATTTTGAAGAAATTTCAATGTTGGCCCCATTCCCTGCTCACTATGATGGATCGGTTGATGACATTGCAGATGGGCATGTTGGAAGACATTCTAGGACATTTCAAGAGAGTTCCAACCAAGATTATTTAAATGGGAATGACAGATGATGAAAATGAGACCACATAATGAAGGTTCATGCAAACATGGAGGATGTCAAATATTATGCGGGGACGTCAAGGATCCTTGAGTATTGAAACCCTCACATATCGTCAAGGCATGTGTCTCATCTAACCATGCCAAATTTTGACGCATACATGCACTATTTGAAGAAACTTTAATGTTGACACCATTCACTGCTCACCCTGTGGTGTTGGTGGATGACATTAGTGATGGGTGTGTTGGAAGAAACTAGCAATAGAGCCAGTAACAGTAATGCCCCATAGCAGTATCTTGTTGTGTATGAATCTTGCCAGAAGACCCAAGTTCTCTCCAATGTCATTGGCTAGTCCTAGGTTGGTCAACAATGCTTGGTTGTAATTTAAAATATCTCCTTCATCTTGTATGAATACAGGGGAAAGTTGTATGGATTGCTAGAGGCCATCTGAATCCAAATAGTAGCTGCAAATTCCATCCATGGGGCTACCTTGGTTGTTGAGTTTACTACAAACATCACTCAGATAATATAAACAGTTTGTATAAAGGTTATGAATAATAAGGAATCTGCCTGTGATATGTATCAAACCTGTGTTTAACAATGTAACCATGGATCCACATGCCCTGTTTCAAAGCTACTAAACTAGTAAATACCAGATCACATTAATAATGGTAGTGGAGTTTGGTTGCATTTTCGCTAATTGTATTTTATTATAAAAAATTCCACAAGGGATTCATTGGGATATATGTTATGGGCATATCCAACAATCATTATATTATATTCCATGACACCAGATTTCTTGTAAACATTCTGTCAAAGAGATTCTATGCAACATCAATACCACCAATCTTGGCAAACATGTCCATGAGATAATTGACCACAAAAAACATCCCACTTTCAAACTTTGTCATCACAAAAACAATGCTTGCTATAATGTTGTAATCAAAATGTAAGTGTCATTCTACAAGACTTATCCAAAAATCCTAGAATATTTAAGAAGGTTGACTTGGGTGCAATATGTTGTCTAATATGCAAGAGCAATCATTGAAGTTACTGCAAGCCACTTATTTAACTGAAGTAGGAATTATTCATATGCATCAAATGCTTTGATAATATTCATCTAGTATTACCATCATATGTGATCAATGGCATTTGATCAACCTAACCCCCTTATGACCCAATGTCCAAAAACCTGATAGTCACTATATATACACAAACAACCACAAGACCTTTATACTGTTAATTTTATACTGGTGGAGTCTTCGACCATGGTTTGTATTTGTAATCATAATTATTTAATTTTACCTTGGGCCAAACTTGGTAAACATAAATAGTTATAGCTAGTGCTTCTTATAAAAAGCCTTTGAAGATGTTTTATACACATTTTTCAGGATTGGATTGCACCTTTTGGTTTTCCACATAAAGCTCTCAACAACGTTTTTGTTGTGAATTTTCAAAATCTTAGGTATTAACTTACATTTAGTTATGTTCTATGTTGTTTTCCTTTTTTTTTCCCATTATATTAATGTGTAGCAAAATTGCATTCACTCCATTTAGTTAGCAATTTTATCCCTCTACAACTGACTAAACTTATAATCATATATAGCACAAACTTGGAAGCTTCTACAAAAGTGTTCTTTTAGAGACTAGAATAAAGGTAAGTATTTTCCTCAAGTCCTTGCTTGCATTCATATCATGAAAATTTCCACAGTGGTCTCTCTCTTTGAATAATAACCTTTCAATCTCAAGTTTTAATATATTCGCATCTTTCAGGACCGAATAGTTCTAATATTTCTATCATTAATGATTAACAAATAATGAATTGTGTTAAGTACTTGCAACAAGAACAATGAAAGTAGGTAGACAACATGAGGGGAGAATGGAATCAATATGCTTTTGTCCTTCAAATTTGGTTAAGAGAACAATTAGATAGTCTAGCCTACACTGGAAACAAAATTGGAGGGGACTACAAGGTAAACCTAGGATATCATGCAACTCTTAAAATATTAAGGAAGGACAGTCTCTGAATTGGCAGCTAATTGGGAAGCTTCAATTTCCCTTAGAAACCTAAATCTTCCTATTGCATGTCCTCAAAAACAAAATTCTGACTTGGGACATCTTGTCCATAACCTCTGAATCACCAATGAAGATCGTCATAAAAAATGTTGGTTTAAGAAAGTACGATAAAAAAATAGGGTATCTTTGTTCTTTGCCTCTATCCATGTGAAAATATTTATATCAGGGAGACTGAGGTGAATGGTCGTGAAGACCATTCCAAAAGGTCCAAGAAGTCTAACAAAATTATTTGTATTTTATATTTTCAAAGGTTGATGAATATGTTTATCAGAACATTGATAAGAGCAAATCATACAACCAACATCAGTCAAAGTGATCTACATGAGATCGACCATATCCATTTTTCTTATGCTCTGTTCTTTCCTAAAGAGAATGAAAGTTTGCATGTGAAGATTCGGGTATCAAACCCTCTCCAATAGTAAGATGATACCAAATTCATGTATATATCACTAGCATAGATGTCTATACTTATGCCTCAAAGATATTTGAACCATGTGAACATAGTGACATAGAAGGCTAAGTAAGAAGGCAATGATATGAAGCCTGATTAGTATCATTGAAAATAGTTGGAAGCAACACTTTTGGTTCAGAAGAAACAAATATGGCAGCCTCCAGGTCAAAATCCAATCAAATATTCAAGTATTTCAATCCAAATTGTCTTCTACAGGTGTTTGTAGCATTTGTCGACTATTTTGCACTCATAGCGCTACAAACTAGGGATTTGCCAACGAGGTATAAGACAAGTTTAAAGTGAATTCTATTTTGGTCAAGGATGGAGGAGGTTTCAATGCTCAGCTTTCATGAAAGTTTCTAGAGAGTATAGTCATCCTCCCGCACATAGAGGATCTATCAAAGACCAAACAGGAGGATATGGATTGACTCCATAAAAATAGGATCTAGGTCCTTAGTCATTGTATTTGTTTTGATTTAGAGATCTTATAGTTATTTGATCCTGGTCTTTGGGATCTTATAACTATTATGTAAATCTTATTTAAGCCCACATAGGTAACAGGGCTAGAGGTTCGAATTTGGGGACTTAGTCTATATTTCATGTATTAAAGACATTTGAATACATATTACAGGAGCTTCTTTCACTTTATCTTGTTCATACTTTCGTTTTCTATCTTGTCTCTGCTTATGAGAAAATGTTTGTGCATTTCATTATGTTTGTGCCTATCACGCAAATCATGCCTAGTCGCGGGGAACTCATGGTGTAATGGAGGCCGCTGTGATGAGGCATCACCTACAAAAGAAAAAAATACAAAATTTAAATGGTCAATTTTTAAATATCATTGAACTAGTTCAGTAATATTAAAAAAAACACCTGCAATGTAATTATTTACCTAGTGCATTGGTCAGCACCATTGGAATGGTTTCCCTCACGTGATCCTCTTCAACTGTATGAGCCTCAAGTACAACATTCTCTGCCATTGAGACCACGAAATTTATAAAGACAATCATAAATGTATAAGTAAAAAAAAATAGAAGTACAAAATGTATAACTATGAAATTATTAAGTATATGATTAAAATACAACCATATTACCATCATGTGCCAGATCAGTCATAGCACCATCGTGTGGCTACACCTATGTGGAAAATTGGGACTGAATGGGATCAGAACCATCTTCTGGTTGCAAACTGCTATCAACGCATTGCTCTCCAATAATACTAGTGCATTCGTTGACAGTGTTGCTCCACTGATTAAAACAAAGTTGTAAATATTAATAATATCCAACATGACTGTATTCTTTTAACAATAAAGGTTAATGTGGATTGAATTTTATTTACCTTATCTTGCAAAGTGGTTCTTGGTATCTGCCCCAAGATTTTTCGGTGTTCAACTACTGCTTTATAGTCGTACTTGTAACCAAGTGTGAGGTCTTCCTCCATGGTTTTAGTACCAAACTTGTCACCCTGCATTGCATAAGAGTATGTATCTTTTATGTTATTCGCTGCAATTACCTAAAAGTTTTAAGGTGATACAAATAATATATTTAGGTACTTACAATTCCTGACTGCAACTTCAAGTAGCCGCCCTAGCCTAGACTGTGTTGACCACATTTGGAAAGCCTTTCTTTTGTGGCCTTTGACATGTCAATCAACCTATCATCAAAAGTTTAAAGTATGTTAATATATACCATAGTTTTATTTACATCTAAAAAAAATTGAAGGTATTCAATTGAAATTATAATTTACCTTCTGGGACCAGAGGGTGTTTTTCCTTCATCTGTCAATTTCTTCTCTTTTGCATCCTCAATGAGGGCCTTCCACTCCATCTCTTGAATCATCAGAGGATGCTTGTACCTATCATTTTGTTTCAAGTGCTTCCTATATGTTTCTCGCATATGTTTTAAATATTGGCCAGCTGTGACGGTGGCCAAGGTCTTATTAAAAGTATCTACACCAAAAAGGCTTTCTAGATAATCCATCAATTCTTTTTTGAGGTTGGAATTCTGGGAATTCCACCTAGGAGAATGAAGATGCCATGTCGACAGAGTACCCACAACTTTTTGAATAAAATTGAGATTTTGATCTCTATCTTGTATATGCACTGAGGAGAGTGCCAAAATAAGGGGGAGGGGATGTAACACCCCAGGTTTTGAACCCCCATTTTCTTAATGTATTGTTACAATGTTGAGAGGCCTGAGTGCCCAAACAATTATTGACGGGCCAATATGCCAAAGAAATGTAATGTTTTGACCATTATTAATAATAAACACATCATTGGTTGCTAGACAGACAAGGACTAGAGTTATAGGGGGCTATGATTCCACAAGAGAGGGGGATGAGCGGCAAAGTGTTTATTCCTATTCTAATTACCCTTTTGTCTAAGGTTGGGGGAACGGTTATGTGAGCTTCTTGGGGAAGGATAGGAGGTTCTTTATTCCCCACACAGTTACTTAAACCCACCTCTGGTCTGATGGGGGGGTTTGACTGATGGTTTGTTTGTTGATTTCCTATGCATCCATTCACTTCCCTCCCTCCTTTCCATGCATTTTATTTCCCATTCATCGATCCATCCTCATTCGCGTATCGGCTTCGGAAAGGGAACCAAATTGATGAATAATTAGCCACAAGATAGTTGATTGCACTGGTCGCAGGTGCAATCTAACCATGACCTGAGGCCTGCATGTTTGAGATACGTTGGCATGTGCCCTATTTTTCTCACAACTGCGAGTCCTGAGAGTTCCAACATTGAGTTTCTGGACCAGTTGTGCTGGAGGCCCAGAAAATAAAGGAGAAGGACTGCATGAGGGACTGCGTGGAAGAGAAGTTTGGAGATCCATTCTCTTGGGTGGTACAGGCTGGGTAGAAGAGAGATGGGTACTTTGGATTGTTGTGGGAGTTGGGAAGCCTGTGAGAGCTTGAGAGATGATTGGTTTGGGACCCAAGTACACTCTGGAACCATCCTTGGGGATTCATAGCCCTGTCTTTGGGGTGACACTGTTGTTGATATTTGGAGCAGCAGTGTCTACGATTGGGTGGAATATCCTTGGTCTACAGCCAGTGGGTGTCATCTTTCATAAAGATAAGTGCTCTATGTTATGGTATCATTTACATGTATATGAATGTATTTTCGTTGTATATTTAATTCTCGTTTAATTGAATCTTTAGATTATACCTGCTTGTTGTTTTCTGCTATGCATGTCGTTAAAGTCTTTTCTTTTATGCATATTTAAATTTTAAAAGGTATCGGTAAGAGAAAGAAGTCCAAGGGTGGGCTTGAAGGTGGCATGCCCTGACCTGTTGGTGGCTGGGGATGTTACAGACTGTCACTTATTTTATTGATGCTTATAAATATGTCTTCCATACTCTCATATGAGTGAAAAGTGGTAGGCCATTATGAATATTTCTTTTTAATTTTACAACATTGATATGCATACACAGTTAAATATGAAGAGGTCCGAACACCCAATGCCAACAAACAAACTTGTTTAGGGTTTACTTACCTAGATAAGCACCCACCAAGCATGCCTCCTTGCATACAAACAACATATACGTTGGGAATCTTGTTAACCTAGTTGTGCTTGCAAAAACAATGGTCAGAACTAGGGACCAAAATAAAATTATTGCAGGGGAGCGGTATTACATTGAATATGCACACAGACATTGTCGATACAAGACAATGAGAGGTGTGAGGGAGTATATTAACTCATTCATTTAACTCGCTTTTCCAATTCAATCCTGACGCTACCCACCTGGAATCACAACCAACCATAATAAGCTTCAAAATTGTGCTGTTGCATTCAAAGTAAAATAGGATAATAATAATTTTTCCTCCACCACGGAACTACACCTTTCTAAGGTAGCATATGTAAAAGGCCCACATTCGATGCCGTACAGAAATATGGGAGTACATAAATAAGCATTTGCTGGCAAGTTGGTGTTGTGGATACCATTTATGAATATAATGAAGAAGCCACAATTCATCAAACTGAAGTCGTAGTTCATCAAACTCCTTCTGGGATGCCATAAATAACTTAGGCGACAATGGCATGAATCTGGATTTCCCCAAGATTGTGCTTGCATTTTTCTCGAAAACGACCCTTATGCCACCTCATACACATAGTTGTAAGGGAAATTGGTCAACAGGAAGAAGGTCAGTCAACAGACTTCTGCAGAGTCATGGGGAACGGGGAGGATAGTTTCCAGAATCCCTCGCATTGTCGGAGGGGGAACGCACAGATCCGACTAGGGAGCCTTCCACAACATGTGTCGTGGAGGCCGAATGTTTTCCCCCATGAAAATATGGTGAAAATGGCACTGAAAAATCAATTTAAACCAGAAAAGGCATGCGGTGGTCTCTACCCTGGCAACCTCTGCAATCCATGCCCTCATCATGGCCCGAGGTCACAGGATATTACTCTAATATTTCATGGAGCGACATCATAGGCTCGAGCAGCTTCCTCCACCTAATTAAATGTACTAGGCCAAACCTTGGCACCATGGCTTACAACGACTTGCAGGGGCGGGGCTATCTTCGTTGCTGTCACTGCAACAACTCCAGCTTGTAATGGTCGTGATGACTCTGATCCACCATATCCAACAATCCCTTCCACTGCTACAGGGCACTGCAGGGGCCTTCTGAGATCTAGGAGAAGAGGCTGGGGAACAACTTGAAACAAGAAGAAAATGTCAGTTAAGTCAGCAATATTAAGAAATAAGATCGGATTCGGTCGCAGTGTAGAGTCGGTGAAAAGAAACGTGGATAAAGACAAACTAGGATGATGTGTGTTCGTGTCTGATTGATCCTGGAAAGGCGACAAAAAATTGAAAAAAACCTCCCCTTAAAAGAACCCCTTCGGCGTAATAAAAAATAAAAAAAGAACAACAACACTTCAAATTATATGACTCTTTGATAAAATAATTGTAAAAAAAATACCCCTCAAAAATGCTATCATGACATAATTAAGATGTTGAATCATTTAGGGTAGTCATTAGAAGGAAATAGGAGATAGAGGATAGTCATGAACTTGCTTTCAAGCATTGCCATTATTTGTCAATAAGAGAGAAGCTAAACCACTCACAAAAAGGAAAGGAAGGCTATGATGTAAAGAGATGCGGCAGTCAAAGAGGAGGGGTGTCAAGAGATAAGAGGTCACATTAATGTTTTTAAAGGACCTATCAATTTGTAATGGATCATAAAATGTCTTTGTTTCTATCTGATTGTCAAATTTCATTGTTTCCATCTATAGAATCTTTGTTGGAACTCTCTTGAAATGTCATGGAACTTCCAATTCAACCACCAAAAATGTCATGCAATGACCCCGCATAGTGAGCAACGAATGGCCAACGTTGAAATTTCTTCAATATGTGTTTGTATGCATCAAAATTTGACATGGTTAGGCTAGACACATGCCTTGATGGTATGGGAGAGTTTCAAGACTCAAGGATGTATGATTTCATACAAAAACATTTTGGAAACGTTTCAACCTTGGCCCTATTCACAGGTCATCATTGCCCATCATGTACTCTAGCCCTTGTACAATGTCTTCTAATAGTTGTTTCCTTTAAAATTCGACTGATCGAAAAATTAAAATGAAATGAGAAGAGACATACTACAATGCCTTTTAATAGTTGTACTCTAGCCGAGAAGACCTGCAAACCCTTTTTGAAGTGTCGTTATTATAACAAACTAGTCACAACATCTGTAAAATGTAACATATTTATAGATTTTATACGTCGCAATTCCGACGATCACTGACCAAATCAAAGTTGACTTGGTCAAAATACTAGTTGACCATTGGAGGGGGAAAACCTAGTTTCCACAACGTCACAACTGCGACAACTATCTTCACAAATGTGGTAAGAGAGACGACTATGTCACAAATGTGGAAAGAGAGATGACTATGTGGTAAACATGGCAAGAGAGATGACAATGTGGCAAAAGAGACGTCAACGTGGCAATAGCGACGTTATTAGGCAATATGAAAAAAAAAAATTCCTCTATTTTTCGACAGTATGGCCAATTTTGTCCATAATGTCACAAATAGAACGTTGGAATTTTTACAATATGTACTAGTTTTATTTATCATAGATTAAAGATTAGTTATTAGTTCTTCTTTCTTGCAATTAAGTAGATTTTCTTTTGTAAATTAGAAATAGTTGTATTGAGAATAGAGTTCACTTGTCTTTTAGCTTAGTTAGTTGCTTATTGAGTAGTCTTACTTAGTTTACTTGCTATAGAAGTTATCCTAGGGTAGTTAATTGTTTACTTGCTTTAATAGGTTAAATTTCTTACTTGTCTATTCTTTCTTTGATAATATAGTTGATTGTTTATTTACTTGCTTTCATAGGATAGTTGTTCATTGAATTTAGGTAGGCTAGTTAAAGTAGTTTGTTTTTGCTATTTGTTTATTGTTATGCTTAAATAGTTGCTTTTGCTTATTGTTATAATTGAACTAGTTTGCTTCAAGTAGGGTTTTCACTTGTTTTCCTAGAACTATCCATAGATCCTTGGTTCAAAAGTACTTAGGTTACATAGTTTAAAGTTGCTTAGTAGGGTTTTCACATTAGTAGTTTTTGCTTGAATAGATTAGCCCTTAGATAGCCACTTCCTTAGTTAGACTATACTACTACCAGCCCTTCTACCTTGGCATATATTTTGCTACAAATCTAAGTTTACTTACCCCGGGTTGACAATTTAATTGAGGGTTTTTAGTGTGTTTTTAGTGCATATATAACACCCATCTTTTTTGGCGTCGTTGTTGGGGAGTTGTCTCAAGGTAGGAAGTAGTTAGGGAATATATCATTTCTATACCTTAGCATTAGATTGGTGGTGGGGGAACTTTAAGAAGAGAGGTAAGAACCTGCACATATGCTATTGCAGGTTCCCCCAAACCCAATGGTAGTTTTTTCCTTTTCTTTTTTGTTTACTTTCATGAATAGACCTAGAAACCCAATGGTAGATTTTTATTTTGATTTTGTTTACTTTCATGAATATACCTAGAGACCCAAAATGGAGATACAATAAATCTAAATCAGACATTTCAACTAAGATTCCTTTCGATCTTTTTGGGGGAAGGAATGTTCCACTCATAAGCTCCACAAACCGATACCGAAAAACATGAGCTATCTCAACTCAAAGAGATAAGGTAGTCTTTGAAGAGACTAACATAGGGAGCACTATAGAATAAGAAATTGAAGCATTAATCATATTAGGACAGGAGGCAAGACCACTTGAGCCTTCCGTAGAACCAAACAATACAACCTTTTCTTTTACACCACCACTAGGAGATCATAACTTTGAGGACATCATAGACCTTGAACAGGTGAATATTTTCTTTGGTAGTATAGCCAATGTAATTATCTCTCAAATTGACACAGAAACTTTGGCACCAATAATCTCAACTGGCTCGAGTAGAGTCCCAAATATCCAATTAGTAGGAAGACCTTCCCATCAAAGAGAAACCTTGTTCTCTTCAAAGATAAAACCATCTAGGTACTCTCTTTTTGGAAATCAAACCAACATGGATGATCAAGAGGATCATAACAATGTAATACACGGGGAGGAAGAAGAAACTGGAAACCAAACCGAAACTACCTTCGGGTTTCCAATTTTGGACACCACTCCAAATGTCAACATGAAGAATATTCCTCTCTCAGCACTGCCTACATTTTATGTTAAAAATAGTGAATATCTAGACACCTTCCTATTTGAATTTGACATCTTGTGTAGGAGCTACAACTATGTACAAGATGCCCAAAAACTAAAACTCTTTCCTTCCACCCTCAAAGACTCTGCACTAAGATGGTTCATGGGGTTGGGAGAATCCAATATTAGATCTTGGGAAGCCATGAAAGACATATTTCTTAAGAAGTACCAAGACTACTGCAAGACTAAGGAGTCTCGTAATGACATATTTAAAATCCAATAGTTAGAAGACAAGATCCTCGAAGATTATATGGAATGATTTGGTTATATCTCCCAGAAGTCAAAATATCATGACCTCCCAGAGGATGTAGTTAGGGATATTTTCCTTAAGGGAATTTCATAAGAATATCTAGAGATGCTTAACTTTATGGCATCACGTGACATCTCCCATAAACCATTTTCCGAAATATGTGAAATGTGTAAAATTACTCAAGGAGTAGAGCCAAAACAGGAAAGAATGTTCATGACCCTTATAATAGAAGCTTAAAACCAGTTAGTTCAGGTGGTATCACGAGAGCAGAGATAGGGAACCTTTTAGAGAACTTCAAGAAAAACATATTAATAACAATAGGTTCCTAGTTGGACACCCTCAAAATTAAAAGAAACAGGAGGAGGAAAATGCTGCAATGAGCATATATTGCCCGAGATGCAGAAGGAAGCATTCCTCAAGGGAATGCCCATTAGATAACATTTCAGTTTGTGGCTTCTGTACAAAAGACCACTCAACTGTGAAATGTCCATCATTTCCCAGTTTATTAGCCATCTATAGGATTTGAGATCCTAGGGAGTCTTCTTATGCACCTAGGAGGCCATGGAAGCCTAGGAACCAACCCACATACCCAGATCTCCAATCTCAAGTTCCACCCTATTATCAACAACAACAACAGTGGAACTCACCGGGTTGGAAAAATTGGCCCACTCAGTACCAACATCCTTGGTTTCAAGGATGGAGAGGAGGACATAATCAAGGAAACCATCAAGCTCCACCTATCCCTATGTCCAACCATCATTATCCTCATTTCCCACCAAACAGTCCACAACTTCTGCCAAGTTTTGTTCCACCACCTTTATCTCCTATTCCACAGCAAAAACCGATACAATATCAAAATTCAAGCTCCCCGAGACCAACACTATTACCATCACAACCATTGTCAAATCTCAATAATAATCCCCCTCAACCTCTTCACAATGTTGAGATGCAGGCCTTCCCGACATATGTTATTACTCTTGTTCCATTACAGGAAATCCAACTAAGATCGAGAAAAGTTCTGGATAGGTAGAGACCTTTAGTAGTCATCCAGGAAGAAGAAGAAGAAGAAACCAACAAAAAACCCACATATGACACTAGGTGGGAAGATTTTATTATCCCGAAGAACCAAGAACCTAAGCTTCCCCAAAATGAGCCTTCACAAAGCACGAAGGCCCCTCCTTATCCAGATTGATTGGTAATCGAGAAACCTACCACCTGACCGGAATTTGACATCTTGAATGAATTGAAGAATATTTGTGTCAAGATTCCCTTGCTTCAAGCCATTAAAGACATTCTAATCTACAGTAAGGTAGACAAAGAATTGTGTATTAAGAAGCCAGGTAGGAAGAAAAAGGACCCTCCTACAGTACATTTGGTAGGAGGACTTTCTGAGTACATATCAGAGCAGTCGAAACTATAAAAATATGGGAACCCTGGAAACCCCGTAGTGACCATAACCATTAATGAGGTCTCCATTGGAAGCACTCTCATAGAACTAGGGGCATCTATCAATGTCATGACTGCTACTACCTTGGAACAATTACAGTTACAACCTCTTCTTTGACCTACCCCAACCATTTTGGAATTAACAGATAAGACTAGGGTTATACCTGAAGTAATTTTAGATGATATCATGGTTACTTTAGCCTCATGGGAGTACCCAATAGAATTTCTTGTCATTCACTTAAAGGACCCTACCAAAGGCCATCCCATCATTTTGGGAAGACCTTGGATAGCCACAACCAATGCATTTATTGGCTGTAGAGAGGGAGAAATGACCATCTCAAATGGGCTTTCTATCCAGAAGCTCACCATCTACCCTCCAAATCAACCTATCATGGAAAATATATGGTGGATTGAGTGTCCATACGAGAATGAGGATCAAGAAGAACCTGTATTTCCAAGTGACCATGCATGGGCACTTCAGGAGCACACAACAAAAAATGTGCTAAACCAGTTTATTTCTGCTATTATTTATGTGGATTTTCCACAGTCTTTTCCCCAATTTGAGTAGATGTTTGGGGAAGAATTTTAGGAACAATTGGACCCATCCATTTTGTCTTTGACATATTTTGTCTTTGAGATAGATGAATCTGCCATGTCTTATACTATGTCGTACGATATTAGTCCAGAAAATTTTTAGATATAAACTCCACGCTAGATGTAGACCAATAGAAACAATTAGTAAGTATCCACAAAGAACAATCAGGAGCATTCACCTAGGAATACACTGACATGAAGGGTATACACCCTGACACATGTATCCATCACATATATACCCAGGGGGAAGTAACACCTATTAGGAAACCCCAGAGAAGGATGAACCTAGCACTCAAAGATATGGTCAAGGAGGAAAGCCAAAAGATTACTTCCTCTCCCTTTCATTGACCAAGTTCTAGATACCTTGTCTAGAAATATCACTTTCCTCTCCCTTTCATTGACCAAGTTCTAGATACCTTGTCTAGAAAGAAGTATTTTTCCTTTTTATATGGGTACAATGGGTACAATCAGATTCTTATAGCACTCGAGGACCAGGATAATACTACCTTTACTTGTCCTTAGGACACCTATGCCTATAGGGTCTTACCATTTGGATTGTGTAATGCTCATGCCACATTTCAACAAGCAGTACTAGGGATATTTGTTGATCTTATTAATGATTGTGTGGAGGTCTACATGGATGAATTCAAAGTCTGTGGAAAAACATACCAGGAAGCCTCAGACAAATTAGAAAAAGTCCTTATCAGGTGCCAAGAAATGAAATTGTCTCTAAGTCATGAAAAAAGTAAAATGTTGTTGACTGAAGGAGTGGTTCTAGGACATAATGTTTCATCTGAAGGGATAAAAGTCGATCCTGCAAAGATTGAGGTCATCGTCAAAATTCCACCCCCCAAGACTCAGAAAGAGGTGAGAATATTTCTTGGACATGCCGGATATTATTGACGGTTTATTGAAAATTTTACAAAGATTGTTGCACCTATGTTTGGATTGTTAATAAAATATGTTGATTTTGTTTAGACTGAGCAGTGTCAAACTGCCTTTGAAACCATGAAAGCCAATCTGTCTATGGCACCAGTTCTTAGAGGTCCCAATTGGACTCTCCCATTTCATATATCCACTGATGCCTCCGACACCGCAATAGGAGGGGTATTAGGGCAGAAAGAGGACCAATAGTCCTATGCCATTTATTTTGTGAGCACGAACTTGTCCCCTGCCGAGTTAAACTACACAGTTACTGAGAAGGAATTCTTGGTAGTTGTTCATGATATTAACAAGTTTCATCATTACATTACAGGTTACAAAGTATTCATACATACAGATCATTCTGCCATTAGATTTCTCATGAATAAACCCATAACTAATGGTCAAGTGACTAGGTGGCTCCTATTATTGGAAGAATTTAATATCACTATGCTTGACTGACTTGGAAAGGATAATGTAGTAGTTGATTTTCTTTCCTGAATAAAAAATGAGGATGATGATGATATACCTATAGATGATAGTTTCCCATATGAACACATTTTTTCCCTTTCTGTCAATACCCCATTGTTTGCAGATATGGAAAACTATCTGGCTACTAGGAAGTTACCATCTCATTTGTCACCTCATGAAAAGAGGAAAATTATTACACAGAGTGTTAATTACTCTTGGGTTGGTCGAACTTTTTCACACATGCCCTAATTTGATTATTCGTAGATGTGTCTGAAAGGGTGAGGTACCAAAGATACTACGAAGTTGTCATGATGGACCATGTGGCGGCCATTTTTCTGACAAATGTAGAACATATAAGGTGTTACATTCGGGTTACTATTGGCCTAGCATTTTCAAAGATGTTGCCAAGTATGTGAGAAGTTGTGATAGTTTCCAAAGGATAGGAAGACCTACGTCAACTGAAGAAATGCCTTTGCGTGCTGAAGTTATGATAGAACCCTTTGAAAAATGGGCCCTTGACTTTGTAGGACCGATTTCACCCATGTCCCATAAGAAGAACCATATTTTGGTTTGTACGGACTATGTCACCAAGTGGATAGAGGCAAAAGACCTATTCAGGGCTACAGATAAGTCTGTTGTCGAATTCATCTATGAAGAAATCTTTACCCACTTCAGTGTCCCTCATGAAATTGTTACAGACCAAGGCACTCAATTCACTTCCAAGCTGATGAGAGAGGTAACAGAGGAATATTGGATTAAACACTGTAAATCTTCTCCATATCACCCGCAAGCCAATGGTTAGGTAGAATCTACAAAAAAAATTATGGAAGCCATATTTACCAAGACTGTTCAATTACATCATCGAGATTGGGCTGATAGGCTCCCAGAGGCTTTGTGGGCATACCATACCACCTGGAGAAATACCACTAGGCAGATCTCTTATGAGCTAGTGTACGAGAAACAAGTACTTCTACCTATATAATTCCAAGTAAGGACCTTCCGTATTGCCGCATAATTAGAATTGAAATTAGATGAGGCTCAGAAGCAATGATCCCTACAATTGAATGAGTTGGATGAAAATAGGCAAGATGCCATCCAATGAACAAAATTAGTTCAAAACCAGAGGAGCAAGTGGCATTAAAAGTTTCTTAAGAATAAACACTTCCAACCTGGTGATTGGGCTTTGTTGTTTGATTCCCGATTCAAAACCTTCAAAGGAAAACTCACCACCCAGTGGTTGGGCCCTTACGAGGTAGACACTGTATATGAAAATGGAGTTGTAAAAATTAAAACAATTGACGATGGACAAGTCTTCTTTGTAGTAAATGAACACCGACTCAAATTTTATCATAAGACCATTTCCAGAGAGGATTTTCTACAGGTCATGTCAATGAACAAGGCATTGGACTTAGTAGATGGGGAAGTCCCCCCTTGTTCTTGAAAAAATTTCTAAATTTTCTAGTATACATATGTAAATAGTTTTTGAATTTTGTTAATAAGGCAATTCTAAAGATTTTTGTAAGTATTTATTTCACTAGGAGTAGACAGTTTCAAGGATCTTTATTCAAAACATTGTTACACTTTAATTTTGTGTCTACTAAGCATCAAATGAATATTGACTTCCTATAATTAGCCATATTTTTGCAAAAATTCTCATTTTTAAGGCATTCTAAAGCAGTTTCTCTTGAAACTCTTCACCATTGTATAAGGAAGTGATACCATAACTATCAAGCCTAGAGGTCTCTCATACATTTTCCCTAAGAAACCTAAGTAAGTGAGTAAAGTGTCTTTATCAAAGAGTAACAAGGAGATCTAATTAGCGGTTAGTCATGGAAACATCACAATAACTACAAAAGAAGAAAGTGAGTTGAGCCTAGAGATACCTTTCTGTTCTTTCTCAATGCTACCATCCACTACACACTAAATAGATTGATTATATCATATATTTAGATAGGCCACATCCACTTAAGTACCCCTTACATCAGGAAAATCACTAAGTAGTATAGCACAAAGTCATCCTCTAACATAAATACCATTCCAATTAAAAAAAAAAAAAAAGTTGTTTTCAGAGCAGTCCCCCCATCTTCTTGCATAAAGAAATATTAAAAGATGGAGGTCCAGTCTCTGAGGGTGTAAGAGCCTAACCCATCGGGATATTGAACAGGTCTACTGGCAGTGGGTACCAACCTGTAGTATGACTGGGTAACCCAGCTGAATTACTGAACAGGCTTGTTGGAAGCGAGGCATTCTACCTAGTGAGGATGGTAATCTGAAAAAAATAAATAATAAATTTAAACTTGTCCTGATGAACGACATTACTTGCAGACAATGTTGACATGAAGTATGTATGCTTAAGCTAAGGTTAATGAACTCCATCAACTTTCCATTGGGAACTAACTCTAATACTATCTTGAAACTCTCTTTCCTACCTCTTCTTATCTATATATAGGATTTCTTATCCTATAGGTGGGGCCATCTTCTAACCGTCTTGTCAGACCAATCTGTGAAATTTATCTTTACACTTGACATACTATAAATATTCGGCTATTGGGGGAACTGAATGGTTTCCTATTCCTTTGATTGTGAGGTGTCACAATACTTAGGTGTGGGGGAGGGGTTCATGAGCTGACAAATGATCATTGCCTGGAGAAATAAATCTTTGCAAGAATTTTTGTACTATTTCCATGATACAGTTTATTACATTAATAATCATTTTATTTTTGAAGTGCTAAACTCATGTGTGCTATAAATTGTTGAACATATACTTAACAGACCACTCTATCAATTTATTTTTTGTTACAAGATATACAATGTAGGTTTGACATTACATGTCTTATGCTCGTTGTAAGATGTTCATTGTAGGTTTTTAACATTACATGTCCTATCCAAATGGATTGAGTGAGCATGGTGACAAAATCAACAACAATGGAGCATTCTGCCTCTACTCTTAACCACTGTGATTGTCAAAAACATTTCAATATTGTAGGCTATCCATTACAGGCGGTAAAAATGTATTTAACACAGAGGTGTCATATGAAGTGTCGTATGAGGTGCCGAACGAAGTGCCATATGAATTTACACACCAGTAAATGTCCACAATTCCAGGTAACCAGGAATCAATGACATTGAATTAAATTGGTTGCAGGCAATTAAGAGTGAGGATGCAAACTTTAGAAATGTTCATGATCAAATGTCCAAGTCAAAAGACTTGGACACTGATCTAACTTGGCATCATTACATTTTCCCCCCAAAATTATCCTTCAAATTCGAAATTCTCCACACATGGCAGCTCGTGTTCACATGTGTGCAACCAACTCCACCATAGGCTCATTCAAATTTGGGTTGGGTAATCTATTATCCCAATTCACCTTGCCATTTGCCTTGCCCTGCATTAAGAAATCACGCTCAGCCTCTACCATTTCTTCCCCTGTTCAAATCGCGTTCGTCCCAAGCTAAATTTGTGCCATCCCTTGGCTCGATCACACCCTTGCCTGGTGAATTTTTCCTCTGCCACAATGCCCAAGAGGTATGAAATCTCTTCCTATGCAGATCTTTTTTCCATTCCTGAATTTGCACAATGCAGAGAGGTGTTTTTGCATGTAGGCCGGGGGGCCATTTTTGTCTGACTTGTAGGGCCACGATGATGGCCTCTCCATGCAATTTTCCCTCAATTTCGATGGGATGACAATGCTCTTAGGGTATTTTTCATTTGAGGTCTCATAAGAGTCCATTGTTGCAACCACGAAGCTTCCAAGGATGGGAGATAGATGGTTCAAAAACCACCAGCTGTCACGCTCAAGTTATAACAAGGTTTTTAAGCTCGAATTCCAAAACATTTCAATAGAAAAAATATATTCCAGGGAATGGATATAGGAGGAATTGATTAACCCTATCATCGTCATCATGAGGTTGATCACATGCTAAGGTAGATATTCTACTTTTAGAGCCTGCCATTTCAGATTGCTAGCTCATTTCCAGTTCAACAAACCTTTAAATTTTTCCTTCTACTTTCTAAAGAGCTTGGAGAAGATGTCCTCTCAAGTGAGGAAGAGTGTAAATAACCCCCACAATAGCCTCTTTCACCATGGCTTTATCAAACTCCTTGTTCTATCCGAATTAGAGAAACAGGGGAAAACTTGGGATGAATTTATCTATCAATTTGCAAACCCTCACTTGACAATTAAGACTGGAAAATATCCACTTAGCCTAAGAACTATCTCTCCATCCAAGACCCGCTCTCCAAGAAATCCAAACCCCCTTGCAAAAACCATCTCTTTACCGGAACAATACAAAAAACTTGTTGATATCCCTACTTCCTCATCAGGTAAAAAGACCAAGAGTGAAGATCAAAATAATCCCATTGCTAACCCCCCAATGCCTTCAATCTCGCTTGATACCACACCTAAAAATCTCCAAGAAGTGATTCAATAGGACTTTCCCATCATTCCCACAAATAGGAGGGGAGTTAGTCGATTTGGTAAAGGACCCTTTCAAAAGAGTACCCAAAGCACAAGAACAAAACCTTATGAAAAACCTTTGCCTTCTTCGGATCCTATCCAAGTGTCCTCTGATCTTCAGAGCCCTCACAAGAGACCTAGGGAATTTTATGCGGATGGATTAGAGCCACAAAGAAAGACAAAACCATAACCTACCTCTCCTTATCAATCCCCTATCACTCCTACTTCATCCATGCCTACTCTAGATCCTAATAATGATAGGTTGTCCACATCCCTCAATGGAACACACCTTCATCATGATAAAGCAGTCCTCCAAGAAAAGGTAAACTACCTTCAACGGTTGGTTGATGAGATGACTAAATTCAACCACAGCCTCAGAGCACAACTAAAGCAACACAAGAGGCATAAGGCAAAGTCTTCACAACAAGAAGGAGAAGCTTCCAAAGTTGATCCTCCTCAGCAAGCCTAGTCACAAGGGGTAATTTCTTTGCAGTGGGACCTACAAAATTGTAAGTGTGGGGGTAATGTTGGGCCCGAGATATGATTAGTTTTATGACAATAATTAGATACTTTTTCCGAATGTACATATGTGTTTTTCATGTTTTGGAGAATATTTTTGAAGAATTTTGTGCCAAAACGCTATGATCCACACCAGGTATGTATAATTCATGTTTTATGTTGATCTTGAGTATTATTCATCATGCTTTTATGTTTCCAAGAATCTAATTCACATTTTTTGGTGTTACAGGGAAAAATCGCATCATGTTTGGCATCCGTCCAACACCTCATCTTGCACACTAAATGATGGGCGATTTGGAGGTTATGGTATTGGCAGCCAGTGGTGGGTGAATCAAGAACATGGGTTTTTCTCGTTCTTTCCCCCTCCAGCTACTGAACTCTTGACAACCTGGTTTGGGTTGTTGAGCTAGGCGATTACTGGCTCACTCCATTTCGGTAGTTAGGGTACCATTAATGTAATTTGTTGTTTATAGAAGAGGTTCGACCCTCCAATGATCGACCTCTTGGTGTGTAAAACCTATAAATACCACCATGGTGGTCATACAATAGCTAGGAAGTAGTATAAGAAGTAGAGGATTAGAGACACATATGTTTTCCTCTATTTTTTCTATTTTCAATTGCTAGAATTATATAAGATTGTGTTTTTCAAGTTTTAATGGTGAAATCGTTTTGCTGAGCTCGTGGTGTGTGTTTGAGAAGTGACCATGACTTGTTGGGGGGGCCACCAGTAGTCTGGTAATTGTTCTATGAGTTATTGATGTATTTCATAGCGTAGACGTCCTTTATTTCATTTTCTATACATGCATTGTTATTTTTCCTTTCTTATATAATTTGTTGTTGTAGTTTAACTATTTTAATTCTCTTTTGCAGGTTAGTATGAAGGCTCTTTGTTAATAAGCATTGATTTTATAGTTAGTAGGAACTATTTTGCAAACTCATTCACTAACCCCGTGTGCAATTAAATATTAGATTGTATCTTATTTATTCTTTTAAAATCAAGTTTAAAACATAGTTTAAAACGGAGTAGAACAAAATTTTAGTTTATGTTTTCTTTAACGAGGCTTTGGTGGATGGATAGGGTTAGTTTCAGTTTTTATTTGTAGATTGCATATTCAATTGTTATTTAGATTTTTCTTAACTAGTTGTTGATTAATTTGTTCATTAGTTTACTTGCTATATGCTAGAATCATGTTTTAATTTCTGTTTATACACATTTTCCTTTCCGCAATTTGAATTGTTAAAATAGATATAGCATAGTTTTATTTTATGCGATTTCTTTCCTAGAATTAGATTGCAATTCCAATTCTTAGTTAATGATTGAATTTAATTATGAGTTTTTCTTACATAGCATAAAGTACAATTATAGTCTCATTATATTGTTGATGGTTAATGCATTAGTAATAATCATATGAATATGCAGAGTAATTGACATTGTTTTCATAATGGCTAAGTTCTCACTGGATTTCTTAATCCACACCTTTCACTTTTCTATTGAAATCAATATTGAGCTTATACCATTTGAATTATCTTTCGTTGTCAAATGCCATCCAGATATTGTAAGACACTGGAGACATTCACACAACCACCAACACTATATTTGAATTTTCATAGGTTAAAAGATAGTTTCTTGCTTTCATAGATTCAAAAATAGTTTTCTTGTTGTTGTAGGATAGATAGTCTTTTTCTTCGGTAGATTAAAGAGTAGTTTTATTTATCATAGATTAAAGATTAGTTATTAGTTCTTCTTTCTTGCAATTAAGTAGATTTCCTTTTGTAGATTAGAAATAGTTGTATTAAGAATAGAGTTCACTTGTCTTTTAGCTTAGTTAGTTGCTTATTGAGTAGTCTTACTTAGTTTACTTGCTATAGAAGTTATCCTAGGGTAGTTAACTGTTTACTTGCTTTAATAGGTTAAATTGCTTACTTGTCTATTCTTGCTTTGATAGTATAGTTGCTTATTTATTTACTTGCTTTCATAGGATAGTTGTTCATTGAATTTAGGTAGGCTAGTTAAAGTAGTTTGTTTTTTGTTATGCTTAAATAGTTGCTTTTTCTTATTGTTATAATTGAACTAGTTTGCTTCAAGTAGGGTTTTCACTTGTTTTCCTAGAACTATCCATCGATCCTTGGTTCAAAAGTATTTAGGTTACATAGTTTAGAGTTTCTTAGTAGGGTTTTCTCATTAGTAGTTTTTTCTTGAATATATTATCCCTTAGATAGCCACTTCCTTAGTTAGACTATACTACTACCAGCCCTTCTACCTTGGCATATATTTTGCTACAACTCTAAGTTTACTTACCTCAGGTTGACAATTTAATTGAGGGGTTTTAGTGTGTTTTTAGTGCATATATAACACCCATCACCTTCCATCATGGTTATTCATTTCCATAACCAACATTATTGAAAATAATAGATCTGGTTTTGTGAAGGAGTGTTGATATATACATCGTTCGCTATATGGCTACTATCAATGTTTTTATTTATTACAAGTGTTTTATGTTAGTCGCTAATATATGCACAGTGTTTGGATAAATCATGTATATTCAATTGGATTTGTCTTGAAATGCGAAAATGTGCATCTTCATGGTTGAAGATATGAGTCAAATTGATCAATCAACTTCATTTAAATATAAGATTAGCTAATGAACTAGAGAATTTTTAGTTACATTGAGTGATGGTTGGTACTTGGAGTATTAATGGTAGTGGTGAAAATGTATTGGATTCAATGAATTTAACACACATACTGACCCTAACAATGTCAATATGAAAGTGTATTTGTTTTGTTAAATTCAAGAATTAAATGACATGTGAAGTATGGAAGATCCAAGACAAAGATTGAACCAAGATGCCAAAGATGCATATGAATCCTCTAGTTATGTGAATGATTCTAGAGAAACAAAGATAGAATCATTTGGTCATATGTATGACTATCTCTTGATAATACTTTATATCTAATTCTAGTAATAATTGTAATGTAAAAGGAATTCTTGAATCTAGTTAATGAGGTATGTTGTTGTTGAAAGAAAAATATAGCTACATGTTTTTTATATAGAACCTAATTGTTCCTTGATAAGATGTTGTTTGATGATGATGGAACCATATTAAGACCTTGGAATGGTAGGTGTAAAGTGTGTAGGAGTGACTTGCAAATACATCCTATATCCATACTATTTTCCTAGATAAATTACGAGTACTATAGTTAGGTACCTAATAATATCGATAGATGAAAGTATGTTCATAGGATGGAAATTTGTTCAATATTTACAATCATGTTTACGCAAGGTCTTAGAGTGTAATAGGAAATAAATATGTGTAGTGATAACTTTCATCCTATAGGTATGGTTGATTCCCAACTATTATGTTGTTTGAGATGAAGTTGAATCTTAATGGAGGAGCATGGACACTTTGGTTGAGAGATGGAATAAATTTGCTAATTTGAATATTCATTGGTTGGCTATTGTAGTGGTTAAAAATGCATTGAAGAAATGTTATTCTCACTAGAGAAGACAAATGTTGAATGTAGAGTTAATTATGAGTTGGAGTGATGGGATTGCAACAAAGAAAGATAATGTTGTTTAGGATGCAACAAATATTCTTCGGAGTTTGGTTGAAAGGATAATAGTGATGATTATTGTAGTAGTAGTGGAGATTCGACGATGATGGAAAAACAAGGTAAATTTCATGTGTTGTGTTTAATTAAAACAATGACCATATGGAAATGTGAATCACACCTAGTATTTTTAACAAGTCTAGGATGATACCTAGTGGTCCTTGAATTTTTTTGAGATTGTATTAATCCTTGAGTCAGTAATTGGGAGGAGTATTGTAGTGGTACTTAGGGTATATTATAAAATCTTGTACCTATTGTTTCCAAGAGATGGGTTATGTAAACAATATTGTTGATGTTTGAATCTGTTAGGACCGAAACGACAACCTCACGAGGATATGAATCCCCCAATGTTTTTATAGAGGTGGTACTCCTCTTTGGCTAAAATATATATCTGTCATATCTTGGATTGGGAGAATGATAAGGCAACACGACCTAGATAATTATTGTTTGGATTTATTTAAACAAATGGTTCTTTAATAACCTGATTTGATCTTTATGTGCAACAATTTTTTTTTAACATTAGAAAATATTGAAAGAGGGAGTCACGTCAAAATTTCTTTGTGTTCAACATCGAACATACAATCTTCTTAATCATATACAAATGCATTCATATATTCTTCATGAGAAATAGGAGAAAATAGTTTGATCATCTCAAAGAATTTTAAAAGAGTATTACTTTTAAGATCAAAATATAATTTGATAGATCAATTTCAAATATCTCATACTTAAAACTCAAAGTTACAAGATACAATTGAAATCAACCCTGAAGTAATTCTTTAAGGATTTTTATTCATGAAATATGTTCTTAATTACAAAATATTTTAAATTCATATATTTGATTGTAAATACTCCATGATCATATAAGAATAGTCTTTTGAAGAAAACAATAAGAACACTCAAGAACTCATCCATGTTCCCAATTCAGAGATTCAAACATAAAGCTATGAGAAATGGTGTAGAAGAAGAGAAAGAGTGGAGAAGATGGAGATCTCTTTTTGTTGATAAGAATATTTTCTTCATATTGATAGTTGTATTTTGTTCTTCTGATCTTCTTCCGATGCCCCTCTAAAAGTTGAACCCTTGATGAAGTCTTTCTTCTCTTTAAAAATCAAATTTTCTAACTACTTGAATAGATAGGGTTTTTTTCTTCTTGAATTTCTCATAAAATTATTTTCTTGAAACATTCACTTTAATCAATGTCTCATTTAAGTGATTTTAATGAGTTCACAACATTAACATCTAAATATTTCAAATGGGTCCTTTTCCTTTTTTAACAAAAGTTTTTTAAATAAACATTTATTTTCAAAAATTTAATTAATTGTGCTTTAAAAGAGGGGGAATGTGTTTTAATTTTATGGAAGTAATAATAAAATTTTCAACATTTTAAACCAATTCATATGTGATATTCATTTTCGTATATTTACAACGATATAAATTTTCTTCACATCTGACTCTGGGATCTCAAGATATGACCTTGTGAAGTTAAGTTGTCAAGTAAACTCATTAGAAAATGAGATGAATTTTCTTTTGATTTCTGGGAAAAATGTAGCCATTTTCAGTCATTGAAACCTGTACCAACATATTTCCTTGAAATAACTTTCCAACAGTATAAAGTTCACGCGATTGCATACCCAAAGCTCAAGTTATGGCCTCTGCAATATCATGACTTAGCCACCATTGATCAAGTTCATGGGAAAATGTGGGCCCTTGATCTCGAATTCATTTTTTCTCCTTTGTAAATTTGAATTTTTGGTTATAAAAGGTATCGCACATGAGTGCAAGTATGAGAGTTTTAATTACATATAATGCTAAGTGTAATGGATACTTAGTAAGAAACTTGAAAATAGAAGAAGAATATGGAGCTTAAGAGGGTTGGACCTCCCCTTACAAAATTGATTAAATAACAATATTTTGACCAAAATTATACTCCACCCACACCCATTTAGCACTGATGAGTCAACCATTCAAACATCTCCATGTTTCATTATGTGGTTGGTCAATTATATGATAATAAGAATCTATCATGTGTCACAAGTTGTATGCAACAATGTGTCTCTTCGATATATGTCCATAAAACTTAGGACAAGAGAAATAATTTTAAAATAATTTGAGGAATTCATGGGGTTACATGAAATATGGAAAAGGAAAACAAAATAAAATGAGAATATGAATGTGAACGTGGAAATGGCCAAGTATGGAATATTTGGTATAGAGAGTAGAGTGTAAGAAAGAAAAATGGTTAAGTATGGAGAGGAGAGTAAGGAAGAGAGAAAAGAAAAAAATGTTAAGTATGAGAAGAGAAGTGAATGGAAAATGAGACTAAGTATGAGAGAAATGACTAAGGGCATATGTAAGAGTAATGAGAAAAATGGTTAAGTATAGAGAGTATAGTAAGAAGAGTAATGAGGAAGGAGAGTAGAGTGGAAGAGGGAAAAATGACTATGTATGGAATGAGTGGAAGAGAATAGACTAGAAGAGAGTAAAATTGGTTAAGTATGGAATGAGAGTATGATATTAGAGTGGAAGAGAGTAGAGTGAAAGAGGGAAAAATTGTTAAGTATGGAAAGGAGAGTAAGAGAGAGGAGAGTAATGAATGGAAGGTAGAAAAATGGCTAAGTATGAGAAGTGAAGGGGATATGAGAGTAATGAAGCAATGGAAAAATGACTAAGTATGGGATGAGAGTATGAAGAGAGGTGAAGGGATAAGAGAGGAAAATGGTTAAGTGTGGAAATGGATGGAGATGGAAGGTGAGAGAAATGACTAAGCGAGGAGAGTACTTAGTCAAAAATTGAAAAATGAAGAGTAAAGGTGCACCATACTTAGAAAATTTCCTTTTTCCACTTTTCAAAGTTCTTTTTGTAATCTCTCTATTGGAATTCTGAACAAAATTCTGAATATTTTAGGCATATAGAGTCAGATTTTGATTCTGAAAAATGCATGATGAAGTTGAGAGTGAAGGATATGTAATGAACTTATAATTGTTCAAAAATATTCTTCTTCGGACGTCAATTTTTTTACTATACCAGGAGTGGGAAAATATGGATGGTCAATTTTTGTGAAGAATTGGCTCCAACTATGGGACATTGACCCCTTGTGGGTAACTAGGAACCCAAAATATGAAAACCAATTTCCTTCTCCATTCAGATATGGAGTCGTCTTCAAAATAATTTCTTGCAATTTTTCTTCTTTCATGGAGTTATCTTCAAAGATTATTTCTATATAATGACCACCTTATTGTGAAAAACTTGAACTAAAGATGAAATCTATATACATACAAGGTCTACCTACCCTACCTTACTTGAAGGAAAGAAACATTTTCAGGTATAGGTATATTTCCAATGGATCCATTGAAGCATTGATCTGATTTGTGGAATGAACTCCATAACTATGAAACATATTGAAACGTGTACCAATGAGTCAGGGGCACTCTCAATGTGTACTAGAGAAAAATTTAACTAGGTTCACTCAAAATGTGATTTCATTGCTTCACCAACAATGCTTTAGAACCATGATTCAATGAAATCAATTCTTGGATGCTCAAGAATACTATTGTCTTTGATTGGATGAGGGGTTTCCAATCTTAGAATACATTCATCTTTCTTCTTATCTCCAATCACTTCCAAGGTTCTTGATTCATCAACAATGTCTTGAAAAGACTCTTCCCTCATGTAATGGCAATCTTTCTCATCATTCTTCACCATTTGTTACAACATTTTCCACATTAGTATGTTGGATAAAATTTTCTTTTAAATTTGGTGGAGGATCCTCATTTTCATTTTCAAACTTGCTACTTGAAAGATACTCATATGGAGTGTATGAGAGGTTGGAATTTTCTTCATGCAAATTAGAATTTTCATCTTCATTTTCAGAAATAGGACTTGACTCATAAAATTCATCCAATATTTGATTATATTCTTCTAAAAAATTAGTCACTTCGTTATATTGCGTCCATATGGGATAGGGTGGGTGGGAAAATGTTTCAAGAAATAAATCTTCTAATGTGTCCCAACTAGTAATGGTACTAGGTGGCAGTGAATGAGACCATTCAAGAGTATTCCCATGAAGATTTTGTAAAAGTATTAAACATATAATATTGTATTTAGTAAGATTAAAAATTTGACATGCACAATTGAATCTATACAAATGTTTCTTTGCATCTTCCAAAGTATTTCCAAAGAATATAGAAAAAATTTCCATAGGAATATCAGGCAACTGAAAATTTTCTTCTGGAAAATTTAAAGGGCCTCTATGTAGTCGCCTTCTTCTTTGGGCACTTGTTTCTTTTACTTCATCTCTTGAAATCATTGATGGGCTTGGTGATGAAGGTAAATGAGCATCATGATATGAAATAAATTAATCATAGGAATCATAATGTACATCTTCTTGATATTTTTGAGTCTTTCCAATGGAGTTTCCAGGGATTTCATTCTCCTAAATCTTCTATGCTTCTTGGTTCTTTTTGAGGTCATTACAATATATTTCAATAATATTTTTATAAATCGCGTGAATTTAGAACAAGAAATTTTTTTCTTGAATCTTATTTTTGAAACCTTAAAGCATGGAGACTCTGGTTCCTCAATTGATCTGAAGCAAGGACTCAAATATCTTGAAAATAAATGGATCCCTAGTATGGTAGCAAAAAATCTTGATGTTTGAATATGTCAAGACCAAAACGACAAGCTCACGAGGATATGAATCCTGCTGCAATTTTAAAGGGGTTGCACTCCTCTTTGTATTATTATTTTCTTTGAATATTTTATATCCAAAATAATATGGGCTATTGTCAAATGACTAAATCCAACTCTTTAATGCTCAATAAAATTAAAAATACTGAAAAATAATATATATAAGGATAATTTCTGAGAAGTGGACCAGGAACCTCAAACACCACACAATATAGAAAGTAATAAAATCCTCACATCCATCACAGTTTAATAACAACTTTTCATCACATTCAAATAAAATAAATGGTCCAATGGCACAAGAGAACTTTCAAAGAGTACTACTTATTAAGCTCAAAAGAATATTTTTATAGATCGACTTCAAATATTCTATACCCAAAACTTAGATTTATAAAATACAATCAAAACCAATCCTGACTTAGTTCTCTAGGATTTCTAAAAAATAATAATGCATGTTACAATACTTGAGATTTAAATGCATTTGTCCATTAATGCACTAGGATTGGGGCTCTTGTGGACCATAAAAATTATTTACAAGAAATATGATGAAGATAAGGACATGGAGTGTAGCACGAGGAATGTAATGTCCCCACTTTGGGACATCATCACAGTGCAGAGGTTTATGATGACCAGAGTAGCCAGATGGATGTTATAGCAGGTACAGGGGTTATTGAGAGGCATTGTGGGGTCCATCTTGCATTGCTCATCATATTCCATCATTATGATCCATTTCGCATAGGTTGGATTTGGTTTTGTTGCATTCCAACGATTTCCATGATTTTGACTATTTTGAGCTATAGGCTAAATGAATTCACTGAAGAGGTCATTTTGGCAACATTACTTGGACAAACCTCTCAGTGTAATAGCTCATTAGAATAAGGAGAATCAACACTATAGGATGGGATGGTGAGAAGTGAATTTTAGTGGCCAGGGAAGCCACAAGGAGAGATAAGGTGTTTTTCAGAGGTAAAAAAGTTAATTAATTAATTAAAGTTATTTAATTAATTAATTAAATATTAATAAAATGAAAGTCACTTTGGAGGGAAAAGGAGAGAAAAAAGTATAAAGGAAAGGCAAGGGCCTCTACTCATTCATTCATGTATGATCATATTTTCATGTCTGGCTTCTAGCTAGTGAGCCCAGCATTGGGGGTTTTGAGGGTTTTGACTTAACAAACCCTAGAGGACGATTCAGTGGTGAAATATTCCACCTAGATTGTCCCAAGCTTGGTCTTGGAGATGAAATACTCTCCCACACCATTCTAGTTCCAGATCTACTCAGTTGCAGGAGGATTCTACATCAGTTACAGGGGAAGAGAGAGAGAGGGTGCACCAGCTAGGGTTTACAGGAAGAGGGGCACACCATTCATTGAGGGAGGATTTGTCCTAGCTGAGGAGAGGCGATTTTGGGAATTCCAGGTATTGGATTTACCTTGAAAGTGTTATAACATTATTCTTGGTGGACTCTGGAGGTGTTTTGGTGGTGGATTCATCAATATTAAGAGTGGGAATATTTCCTAAGAGGAGGGTGCACCACATCTTGGAGGATAGCTAGATCTAAGGATCTAGCAGGTATTTGGCCTAGTTGAGCACTTGGGTTTTCATTGTCGTGCTCTGATCTATCATTCTAGTGGATTGGTGGAGTTGTTGGAGGTCTCTAGGAGAGAGGTCAAACTATTAAGGTTTCAGCCATCCAGGAGGGTGCACCATACATTGGAGGTGGTTTAGATCCATAAGGTTTGAGAGGGATCTTGGAGATTCGGGCACTTGGGTTGTTCTTTCCATCACCCGATCTATTGTTTGGAATATTTCTTGGGGTGATTGGACACATTTGGCAGCAGTTTCGAATTATTGAGGAGCTTCAACACTCCAGCAGGACGTGGTATCTTCGAGTTAGGGTTTATGCACTCATACAACCATATCTACCTTGGTATTGGTCTTCATCTCTTATCCAACCTTTGGAGGATTATTTTTTATTGTCCAGATCTTTTTGTAGCAACTCATACTTCTATTTTGGAGCCATTTGTTGAGCATTCCAGATCGACATCTTCATTGTAGCTGGTTCCTCTATTTCATAAATAAAATCATATTTGGGATGTTTTGTCTTGTCTATCATATTGCATATGGTTGAGGTATGTTCCATGATTGCATATTCTTGTTATTTGATGCAACACACATATAAACACATCAGTAAACCCTAAGGCTGAAATCAAGAGGCCATTCAATAAGTAAACACATCAAACAAATAGATCAACAAATCTTTTGACGTGTTGGATTACTAAGAGGGGGGGTGAATTAGTAATAGCATAATTATAATCCTTTTTCTTCAAATGTTATATCAATGTAGAATTATCATCTAGTAATGAGCAATAAGAAATAAACAATCACACACATACACAGTACACCAATGTTTTACATGGAAACCCAAATCGGGAGAAAACCATAGAATGCTTTTTCTTATATGTCTTGAAGAATCACATTCATTGGAAGCACCAAATTCCTTTGTTTTCCAGCTGCAACTGGAAGGAGGCTCCAACCCCCTAGTTTCTCAGGCTACAACCTGAGGGAAGCTCCAACTCCCCAATTCTCTGGATACAACTAGAAGGAGGCTACAACCCCTTATGTTCTCCAGCTACAACTACCTATCCTTGCCCAGTCCAACCACCCTGAAGTAGAAGTAGAATGAAGGAAACACTATCACATTATCATTGTTAGATATAATGATGTAAACCTATACCAATAAATCTGAACCATGCATCAACCATGCATGAACCTATACCTCAACCTGTAATCAAATTATACCATAAACAAGTGCATCAACCATGCACCAACCTGTACCAAACAACTTGTAATCAACCTGTACCATAAACAAGTGCATCCAACCATGTACCAAGTATGTACCAATCATGTGTCAACTAATCATCAACTATGACTCATCAATATGTTCCAACATCATCAACTATACACCTCATGTATGTGCCAACTCATCAACTATTTGTCTCAACCATGTACTCAACATGTACCTCAACCAAAACCCCTCATCAATTTCATCATCCAAATATGATTTGTAGCTCTATAATAGACCTAGTGTATTTTATCACATTCTTGCAAACCTTCCTTAACTTTAACAACAAGAGACTAGCATTTTCATCAAACTTTTCTTTAATCTCACATGCCTAGTTTTGGATTAGTCAACAACCCTAACTTGAAGTAATCATAACTTTGTACCTGTAATGTATAAATATCTAAAACGGATACACAATGTTTTTTAGTGTCTTTTATGCAATTAATCTAGGTGAAACTACTTGGAACCTCTCAGAAAAGGAGTTATAGAAAAAATGACATACCATGTTGAATTCTGGCTTATTCTAGAGAGCGACCTTGTAGAGCATGCCCCACATGGAATGTTTATTGAATTGACATAAAACTGTTACACTGAATACTAAATATTTTAACCTAACCAACACATGTTGTTTCGCTGAATTTGGATTTATTATGAAGAAGTTATGATGTTTTTACCCAAAACATATGTTTTTGACTAGTTTCAGGACTAGCCACAAACCCTATTTTCCACGGAGTGTAACTCCAAAAATACAACGACCCACAAGATGATTTTTTTACCACAGATAATCGGATATGTTTTCTCGATGGAATAGAAATTTCACGGTCTGAATCATTATAGAAAAAAAAGTTATAGCGAAAATGGTGAGATGGCCTGTAAATAACATACCTTAGAAAGCACCATCAAAAGAATTTATCCTTCCTTGCATTTCAGCCTTATTTTCTTCACCTTCCCTCATAATTTCATCTTATATATCCTTGGTTACATTAGACACCTATATATATTCAATATTCTCAAGTGTATTTCAAATGAGAGAGCCAAGCCTCTTATTTATACTCTCCAAATAACTTCCTTAAAAACATCTTCTAGGTCACTTTGCCCACTTTCGTTATTTTAGGGTTAACCCACTTCTAATTTACCCATTAAATTTATTGTTTAAATAATTTATTTTGTATTCACTTTGAATTATAGTACACTCATCACTTTACTTTATTATTTACCTTTTAAAATCCCTTAAACCACTTTGACTACTTTGACCTTTTGGAGCTTCTAGATGACATGTGAGGGTCCTCCAACTTCGTAAGGACATAACTCTCAAACTGTGAGGAGTTATGTGACATTCCACATACCACCCAAAATGACATGACATGTAATATCCATATAGAATAGTATTATCTGAAAATATATCATAACTCATATCATTACACATCAAACAAACTTGGGTCCATTACCCAAACCTTAGGTCTCCAACTTCTCATGGCCATAACTCTCTCATCGTGAGGAGTTATGTGACGTTCCACATACAACTGGAAATGGAATGAAAAGCACTATCCATCTAGGATATTTTTCTTGATAAAATAATTTTCCTTCATCTCATTATTCCACAATTAAGAATGGGTTCTCTTACTCCGCAAAGCATCTTCCCATGAGGGCTTTCACCATAAGGGGACCACTTTGGGTTTCATCCATATTTACTTCTTATCAACCATGACAAAAAAATAATGAGTCATATTTACATCAAACAATATTGGGTCCATTACCCAAACCTTTGTGCTATGGGGCTTTCTTCAAGGGTTGACATCAATGAAAACCAACCTTAATCAACAGTCTCCCCCTTTGTCATTGATGGAAACACTCTGATGCAATACTGAAATCATATCACTCATGCTCCCCCTAGAACCATGCCTCTATCCTCTGCATCTGATAAAGATTTCTCTTTCCTTTGCATATGATAAATTTGCCTCTGTCCTCTACATCTGACAAATCTCTCCCCCTTTGTCATCAAGGGCAAAGGTATCTTTCCATCCGGGGTTGCTCCCCCTAAATGAATTGTCCTCTTATGGTTCTTACTCATGTACATCTAATACATATAATATAAGAATTCAAAAAGAATTCATTTTAGAGTAGAAATAACTCCAAGTCTTTGGCGAAGATATTCAAAGGCTTCCTGTGGAAGTGGTTTTGTAAAAATGTCTGCCACTTGTTCTTTTGTGCCCACATACTCAAATATGATGTTCTTTTCCGCAACCTGTTCTCGTAGAAAGTGATACTTGATTGGAATGTGCTTCATCTTGGAGTGCATCGCCAGTTTTTTTGAGATATTGATGGCACTTGTATTATTACAATATATTGGAATGGGCTCATCATACTCAACCTGTATATTTGTCAAATTTTGTTTCATCCAAAGAACCTATGTACAACATGTTGTTGCTGCAATATACTCTGCGTCGGCTATAGATAGAGATACTGATGATTGTTTCTTACTTAGCCATGATACCAAACACTCACCTAAGTAGAACATTGCTCCACTGGTGCTTTTTCGGTCATCAATACAACCTGCCCAGTTTTCATCTATGTAGGTAATAAGTGATAGATCTTTTCCTTTTGGATACCATAATCCAAACTCTTCTATTCCTTTGAGATATCTGAAGATCCTCTTTACTGCTAATACATGTGATTCCTTTGGTGCTACTTGAAATCATTCCACATGTCCAACTACCTGCATTACATCTGGTCTAGATATTTTCACATATAGTAGACTACCAATCATTGACCTATAGTGCCTCTGATTTGTAGACTTTGAATCATCATATTTTCTCAACTTACAACTGGTTTTCATGGGAGTGATAAATGGTTTGAAATCTTCCATTCCAAACCTCTTTAGCATTTCTCTGATATACATGGTTTGAGAAATAAAAATTCCTTGGTTGCTTTGACGTATCTGAAGTCCCAGAAAGAATGATAGTTCTCCATGTAAGGAAATTTCAAATTCATTTTGTATGTCTTTTGCAAATTTTTGGCTTAACCTGTCATCATCACTACCAAAAATAATATCATTAACATAAACTTCAATTAATAAAATATTACCTTGACTTACCTTGATGTAGAGATTGTTGTCTGCACTTCCTTTTCTGAACCCTGCCTACTGCAAATACTTATCCAGTCTGGAGTACCATGCTCTAGTAGCTTGTTTTAGACCATACAAGGCCTTCTTTAATTTACACACATAGTTTGTGTTCTCTGACAATTGAAATCCTTCTGGCTGTTCAATGTAGAATTCTTCTTCAAGTTCCCCATTCAAAAAAGCTAATTTTACGTCCATCTGATATACTTTAACATTTTTGGAGCATGCATAAGCTAACATCAAATGGATTGCTTCCATTCTGGAAACTGGGGCAAATGTCTCTTCAAAGTCGATTCCTTCAATCTGTGCATATCCTTTACATACCAATCTAGCTTTGTTCCTTGTAACCTATCCATCTTCATTCAATTTATTCCTGAAAACCCATTTTGTGTCGATCACATTCTTATTCTTTGGTCTTGGAACCAATTCTCAAGTGTCATTTTTCTCTATTTGATCTAATTCTTCATCCATGGCCTTATTCCAAAATTCATCCTTGCTAGCTTCTTCAAAACAATTTGGTTCAATTGTAGATAAGAGTGCTAGGTGTGTTTGTTCTGGTGAACATATTTTTCTTCTAGTCTCAATTCCTACATCTTTGTTTCCAATAATCTGATCTGAAGGATTATTCTTCTGTACTCGTTTGCTAGGTGTCTTTAGATATACTTGTTGAACTTGCTCTTCTGCTTCTGTCGGATTCTCTTCATCTTCATATTCCTCTTCTACTTATTTTTCATCTTCTTCTTTGAAAAGTTGTTCTATTGATTTGTTTTCTTCTTCCTTTGATTTTGGTCTGCCTGTTTCATCAATTGTTACGTTTGTGCTTTCCACAACTTTGTTTAATATTAGATTGTAACACTTGTATGCTTTCCTTGTACTTGAGTAACCAACAAGTATTCGTTTGTCCACACGAGAGTCAAACTTTCCATTTCTGCCATCTTCTCTTTTGATGTAGCATTTGCTTCCAAAAGCTCTGAAGTGCTTCACATTTGTTGGTCTTCCTTTCCATAGCTCATAGGGAGTTTTATCAGTGTTGTTTCTAAGAATTACTCTGTTTTGAATGTGAACTGTTGTATGCACTTCCTGTGTCCAAAACATATCTGTCAACTTTGAATCCATTATCATTGTTCAAGCCATTTCTTGTATTGTCCTATTCTTTCTTTCAACAACTCCATTCTATTGAGGAGTCCTAGCGATGAAGAATTTCCTTTTTATTCCATTATTGCTGCAGTAGTCCATAAATTCCTTTGAGGTAAATTATCCTCCATTATCCAATGTTAAGAATTTGATTCTTGAATCCATCTCATTTTCAACCATTTCCTTGTAGATCTTGAAGTTTTCAAAATCTTCTGACTTATTCTTGAGAAAGAAAACTGCAATCATTCTTGTATAATCATCAACTAATAACATAAAGTATCTCTCACCTTTTAATGCTTTTGTTGTAGTTGGTTCAACTAGATCAGTAGGCACAATTTCTAGTGGTTTTGTTGTTGAATATTCCTTTGATTTGAACCTGGTATTTGTTTTCTTTCCTTGTTGGTAATGCTTGCATAAAGTGTTGGTTGGTTCCATGATATGGGGTATTTCTATGACTGCTTCTCTTTTGCTGACTTTGACAAGGTTATCAAAATGCATGTGACCCATTCTTTTGTGCCGTAGCCAACTTTCATATTCCTTTCCTAGAAAACACTTCTCATTTCCAATTTCACTTAACACATATATGTTGCTTGAAGTTCTTGCAGCTATAGCAACCAATTTCCTTGAACCTTCTTTTCTTATCTCACACTTTTGTGAATCGAAAGTAACTTTATGACCTTGGTTGAACATTTGACTCACACTTAAAATATTAAATTTCATATCTTCTACTAGTAGAACATTTTTTTCCTTTTCATTCTTGTTCCCAATTCGGACTGTGCATTTTCCAATGATTTTAGCTTAATCATTATTTCCGAAGGAGACTGATCCATCTCTTTTCTTTCGTAATGTAAGAAACTTGTCTCTATCATCTATCATGTGTTTTGAACATCCACTGTCAACATACCAACCATGTTTCTTCTGTTTATCTTGTAGAGAAACTATGCATTCTTCATTGCTATACTGATATTGCTTTCTTATCCATGTTGTTTTCTGACGTTCTTGTTTGTGACTCTGTTGAGGTTATTTAGGAGAGACTATCATTCTGCAATTTTTGACCATGTGTCCAAAATTGTTATGTTTGTAACATTTCACTTCAGTGCTCAAAGATTCAAACCTATTGTAACTTCTTCTCTGTGTTTCAGTAGGTCTTCTTGAATAACCCCTTTGTGTATGGCTCTCAAAGTAGTTATTGTTCCTGCTATTAGCTCTGCAATTTACAACTTTATGTCCAAAATTATTACATGCATAACATAAACCAAAAATATAGTTTGATACCTGGTAGTTGAATATATTCTGAAAGGAGGTTCTCTTATGATTCCTTCTTCTTCTTGAGGCCTGTCTATTTGTTGTCAATTCTGAAATCTGAATCTTCTGGGTGGAGGGGTGTCCCTGTAATCTTCCTTGTATATCTTTTTATCCCCTTTGATTGTTTCTGCATAGCTTTTTGGATTTGTTTATTGCTCTGTTGTTTTGGAGCTTGATCCCTTTTCTGTCTGATTGTATCCAAGTCCGTACTTGTCAAGATGATATTTTTGACTGCTGATAATGTTATCCAAAACTTTTGAGCTATTCTACATATTTTTATTTTGAATATCCTTTCTTAGTGTGAAAATCTATGCTTCCATATTTCCAATGATCCTGTCCTTTCCTTCGAGATGTTCTTTGAGTGCTTCTTCAATTCTTTTATCTTCTTCTATTTGAACCTTCAATTTTGTGATCATTTGTTCTAGTTCTTGAGTGTCTTTTTTCTTATCTAGTTCTGCTTGTAGTTTCTTGTTTTTCTTCTTTTCTCTTCTAATAACTTCTATGGCATTCATTAATTCTTCTCGGAAGTCAACTTTTGCCTCTTCAATTTATTCTTCATATTCTTCTTCATATTCTTCTTCGGAGTCTTCTACTACCATGAATAGAAATCTCCCCATTTCACTGTCACCGAATTCATCTTCATCTGATGATGAGATGTTTTCTTTGGTGCAAAAGTTTTTCTTCAAAACTTTCTTTGTAGTTATTTTACCTTTATATGTTTGTCTGCCTTTTGAGTAACCTTCATCATTTCTCTTTTTCTTATGAGGACATTTGTTAGCAAAATGACCAATACCATCACAATTAAAACAAATTAAAGGAAGCTTACC
>ML784779.1:732401-757955 GCA_009831015.1 Picea engelmannii | reverse complement strand
GTAGTTATTTTACCTTTATATGTTTGTCTGCCTTTTGAGTAACCTTCATCATTTCTCTTTTTCTTATGAGGACATTTGTTAGCAAAATGACCAATACCATCACAATTAAAACAAATTAAAGGAAGCTTACCTCTATACCTATCATTGGTTCCCTTGTTCATTCTTTTGACGAAGTTGGTCACTTCTTCATCATTTTCTGAGACATCGTTGCTGCTGCTATATTCTTCTTGTTCCTTTTTCTTTTTCTTTGATCTTTTGGATTCTTTGAAGGCTGCTTCTTTTACATCTAGATTTTCTTGTTCAATTCTCATCTCATATGTTGTGAAGATTCCATGCAGTTCATCCATGCTTATTGAGTTTAGATCCGATCTTTCTTCTAGTGTTGATATCTTAGGGTTGAATCTCATAGGAATAGATCTTAGTACCTTTTGAACAATTACAGATTCTTCAATTTCTTCTCCCAATCATATGATTGCATTCACTCTTTCATCGACTCAAAAAAAGTAGGATATGATATCTCCATCTTCCTTCATTTTTAGTTGTTTGAACTGACCTCTGTAAGTTTGAAGGTTTGTTTCTTTAACTCTTTAATCTCCTTCATAAATACTTTGAAGCTTGTCCCAAATCTCTTTAACAGATTTACAATGTGCAACTTTGGTGAATACCGTATCACCGAGACCATTCAAAAGTGCATTTTTGGATTTGGAGTTATTCTCACCAAGTTTCACTGCTTTGTCATTTGTTGGTGGAACTGCTGGTGTTGTGTATCCATCTACAATTGATTGCCAAACTTGAAATCCCTGTGCGTGTATATATGTCTTCATCTTTATGCTCCAAAAAGCATACTTATTTCCATCAAATTGTGGTATTCCATTTTTATATGAGTTGGTACTCTCCATGATCTACCTTTTAGTGGTTAAACTGATTTCTGAAGGAACCTTCTCTGATACCAATTGTTGGATTAATGAGAGGGGGGGTGAATCAGTAATAGTGTAATTATAATTCTTTTTCTTCAAATGTTATATCAATGTAGAATTATCATCCAATAATGAGCAGTAAGAAATAAACAATCACACACATACACAATACACCAGTGTTTTACGTGGAAACCCAAATCGGGAGAAAACCACAGAATGCTTTTTCTTATATGTCTTGGGGAATTACATTCATTGGAAGCACCAACTTCCTTTGTTTTCCAACTGCAACTGGAAGGTGACTCCAACCCCCTAGTTTCTCAGGCTACAACCTAAGGGAAGATCCAACTCCCTAATTCTCTGGCTACAACTAGAAGGAGGCTACAACCCCCTATGTTCTCTGGCTACAACCAGAAGGTGGCTACAACCACCTTTCGTTGCCCCGTCCAACCACCCTGAAGTAGAAGTAGAATGATGGAACGACTGTCACACTATCACTATGAGATATACCACTGTAAACCTATACTAATAAATATGAACCATGCATCAATCTGTACCTCAACCTGTAATCAACATGTACCATAAACAAGTGCATCAACCATGCACCAACCTGTACCAAACAACCTGTAATCAAGTTGTACCATAAACAAGTGCATCCAAAAATGTACCAAGTATGTACCAATCATGTGTCAACTACTCATCAAATATGACTCATCAATATGTACCAACATCATCAACTATACACCTCATGTATGTGCCAAGTCATCAACTACTTGTCTCAACCATGTACTCAACATGTACCTCAACCAAAACCCTCATCAATTTCATCATCCAAATCTGATTTGTAGCTCTGTAATAGACCTGGTGTATATGATCACATTCCTGCAAACCTTCCTTAACTTTAACAAAAAGAGACTAGAATTTTCATCAAACTTTTCCTTAGTCTCACATGCCTAGTTTTGGATTAGTCAACAACCCTAAATTGAAGTAATCATAACTCTGTACCCGTAATGTATAAATATATAAAACTGATAAAAAATGTTCTTCAGTGTGTTTAATGCAATTAATCCAGGTGAAACTACTTGAAACCTCTCAAAAAAGGAGTTATAGAAAAAATGGCATACCTTGTTGAATTCTGGCTTATTCTAGAGAGAGACTGTGTAGAGCATGCCCCACACAGAATGTTTGTTTAATTGATATGAAACTATTACAAAACATACTACATATTGTAACCTAACCAAAACATTTGGTTTCACTGAATTTGGATCTGTTATGAAGAATTTATGACGTTTTTACCCGAAACATTTGTTTTTGACTAGTTTCAGGACTAGCCACAAACCCTATTTTCCACAAAGTGTAACTCAAAAAATACAATGACCCACAAGAGAAATTGTTCACCATATATACTTGGATATGTTTTCTCAATGGAATATCAATTTCACGGTCTAAATCATTATAAAAAAAAAGTTATAGCGAAAATGGTGAGATGACCTGTAAATAACATACCTTAGAAAGCACCATCAAAAGAATTTATCCTTCTTTGCATTTTGGTCTTCTTTTCTTCACCTTCTGATGACGCAGATGCACCTCCTCTACCTTGACAAAGCCTCTACATTGACCTCCTAGTCTTAAGGATCGTTCTTTTCACCTCATGAACCGAAGCGACTCTTTTGACTCCTTATCAGAATCACTATCAAACTGATCCACAGGTCCTTCCTCCCCTCTGTCACGACCTTTGCACATGCCTGTGAATTTTTATCGACTTAGAATATTGGGTTTCAAAACTTCTTAAATCTTGATGTCCCGAGTCCTTGACCCCTGGACCTTCCAATCTCCAAAATGTTGATTTGCCGAAATGGCTTTTGTTCGCATTAGCCTCTCCTAGCTATGCCCTCATCCACATGACCACTTCTCATAAGACCACAGTCCTATTTCATTTGGGACTTATTGATGTGATATCCCAACCTCATGTCCTCTCGACTCCCTAAGTGCCGATGTGCGAAATGTCAAAATGGCAATTTCCCGGCCTTCCTCTTCTTTCGCAATTTCGAGCTTGAAAACACCGAAATGCTTTGGACTTCTTGTCCTCAGGATTCTTGAAATGCCAAATCCTGATATGCCGAAATGGATTTCATTTCGAGATTTTCCCTGAAAGCCTGGATTTTTGCCACGTGTCCTCCTATGATGGACGATCCTCCTACGTTTCGCGATTTCGCGACTTGCGACCCCAGTGACATAATATCCTCTGTCAAATTGAATCCCCAGTAGCTGAAATACTGATGGACTCCCTCGATCTCTGCCACATTTCCCTACGAATAGATGGCTGTGATATTTTCGGGACTTCACCAGGTGCGAAGTCGAAATTCTCACCTCTATGAGTCCCAGTGCCTGAATCTTTGAAACGGATGATCTCATGACACACGTCCTCCCTCAGATGGACGACTGTGATCTAATTCACCATTTTGGGACTTTTGATGTGGAGTGTCCTGACCTCTTGTCGTGAATACCTCCAAACTCCTGAATGCCAAAATCCTGATAAGATACTCTTTTTCGGGATTTTCTCTCCCTTGTTCATGAAGGCTTAAACTTTGTGTAACTCCTATCAGATCCAATGGCTGATAGGTATTTGGATCAAGATCCGATGGTCCAGATCCATTCTTCCTATGCACTCCTCCTGTTGCTTCCTGGATGTGGGAAATATTCAATGGTCCATATCTCTTTGACTGGATTCGACGACAGCTATACTCCTCTTGAGATTTCGCACTTTTTTCCTACACCTGAAAGAATTCCAAGTGTCCAGAGGCCTCGACCTTTGCTTTGTTTCCTCTACGAATTCCATGACTTCGAGTCCTCACCTGCGCATATGAAAACATTGTCCCTCCTGAGATTTTCTTCAAATCCTTGAAGATTTGTGACCTCTGCGCTCTTGCAGAGTCTTGCACACAAAAGTGCTATCCCTTCTGAGCTTCTCTGATACTCAGATATCTTAAGGGAGTTTTACCCTTCTTCCTTCTCTTGTAGATGGAGAAGTATGATGCCCTCCTGGCTATCCTCTGCTCAAACAACCTATTGCTGAGTCTTTTAGGGTGTTCAACAACCCTGCGAAGATCCTTCGGTGGATTCTTCCTCCAATCACAGAACTCAACAGAGTTCTCTTTCTGTGCCTGTCTGCACACTGGCTCAATGCCCTCCTAGTAGAGTTGTACAGAACTCCTCAGAACTTCTATCTTCCTTCTGAACTCACAACAGAGTTCTTCCTCTGTGCACTTTTGCACCTACTCGATGCCCACCTGGCAGAGTGTCTAGAATCCTCAGTGATTCTGACCTCTGTTGAACTCACAACAGAGTTCTTCCTCAACGCAACCTGTGCGTATGCTCAATGCCCACTTGGTAGAGCTTTACAGAACTCAAAGATTTTTTGTCTACAACTATGTCTCTCCTACACAGCCTTGCCTCCTGAGGTGTTCAACAACCTCAAAGTTCTTCTTCCCTGAGTTATTGATTTCATCTCATATGCCTAGGCATGTCTTTGTCTGAATCCGCAGAATTCAGAAGTGCATCTATGCACTGATATTCAGAGACCGCAGTACTCTATCACACCCTCTTGGCATGAAACCACAAAGATCCCTCAATCTTGAAAATAAAAAAACTCCCTGCAAATGCAAACCTACAACATACATCTATAGCATAAACAGAACACACAAAAGATATTCACACAATAGAGAATTCATGCAGGAAATATTGTTGTTTTGTATTAATGGAAAATGCCTGTTTTTACAAGGTGTTCCTGAGCACGGCCTGTAACAAGGTCTCAACAACTTCTCTTTCTCTCCTATGCTATTATTCTTATACACTCTACTCTTTCTCAACTCTTTCTACTAAGTCTAAAAGAGATAAAAAAAACTCTTTTACATGAGGGGGCTCTTTGAGCTCTTCCCTCCAATCTCACCTACCCTATTCAATTACATTGAATGGGTTGTCTAGTCTAGAATTGGATCTAGATTGCAGCCTTACAAACATTTAAATGCCTATATACCCTACAGCCTATGCAAAGCATGGCCTCGTGGCTCAACAACCTATAACATTAATTACATTCGAATTTCAAATTTTTGAAATGAGGCTGCACCTCTTCTCCCTTTGAATGAATGCGCTGACGTGGCTGGCTGGCTAGCTGAATGACATGGAGAGATGCTCCTACATCATACTCCTTAGCCAAAAAATTCATGAGCTCCTACTCATGATCTTCCACTTTAAGTTGTGTAAATCCTCCTGGATCCCAAACAACTGTCTGGAGTCTCCTTGCTCCACTTCCTTGTTGTTGTTGTTGCTGCTACTTCTTCTCTATCCAACTCCTCCTTGTTGACAGTCTATGCTAACCCTAACATCAACTCCCTGATCTCCTTGATCACCTCATCCAGGTTCTCCAGTGGCTGGCTCTTTTTTTGCAGTCTCCCCAGCTGCAAAAAATTTCTGCAATTGGGCAAATCACTGTGATATCCCATGCCTCCTTCATCTGCTTCCAACCTCACCTATTGGATGTGCATTCCCTGGACTACCACCCTTCTCTCCAGGGCTTCAATCTGGTCATATAGATCAGCTAAACTAATGTTGTCTTCCTCTTCTTCTTCTTCCACTTCTGCAAGCTCCAATGTTGTAGTCCTTTCAGCTTCCTGGTTGAAAGTATTGAGCCATTCCTCGGAATGCTCATCTTCTTCCTCTTCTGCTTGGGCAGTCTCTAACACTTTCTCCAATGCTTCCTTGACAGTCTCAGCTGGTTGTCCTGCTTCTACTGTTGCTGTTTCAACATCTGCAACACAGATTTCTGCCTCCTCTTGGGCAAATGGTAGGAATATCCCAATTCCCCTAATCATTAGAAGACTCCTTCGATCTTCCTCTTGGATGGTGCAATTTTTTAACTTGTCATCATCTTCATTCACATGGCTGGAAAAACCATATGAATATGCACCCTCTGTCAGCTCCTCGGGCTGATTCAAACTCACCTCTGAGTTTATGAGACCCTCAAATACCCTCATCTGCTTATCCCTACTCTCCTGGAAAATTGGGACTTCTTTGTTGCTTCTCTGGCAGACTATGAGATCAACTGATCCCATCTTCATCAGAACCCCTTGCTGACTTAAACTCACCTCTAAGTCCATGAGACTTTCTGATAGTCCCATCTCTGTTCCCATGCCCACCTAGGAAATTAGAATTTTCCGACTGCCCTCTTGGTAGTCCATGAGATCCCATAGTAATCTCGACTCATTGCCCTCCTGGCAACGTGAAATTCCCTGGATGTCCTCATGATAGTCTATGAGATCCTACAATGACCTCAACTCTTTTCCCTCCTGGAAATTGGGAATTTCTAGGCTGTCCTCATGACAGTCCTTGAGATCTTCAACTGATCCCATTTCATCCTCAGCATCACTGAGATTTCTCCCAGTCTCTTGTTCACATACCTGAACCATTTCCTCTGGTCCATTAAGGTTTTTAGTATGACTCAACCACCTTCTTAACAATCTATGTTGTCTTCTTGCCATCAACTCCTTGACTGGCCATTTTATCCTCGTCTTCATGGGCCATTCGTATACCCATCTCGACTTGGCATTTTGTTGTGTCCGCAGTTCAAGTTCTTCCATCCTTGCCCTGATCTCGACAAGCTCTTTCTCTCTTTCATCTTTTCTCAACAGCTCTGGGTCTTTCCTTACAACACTCTTATAGCCTTGAGTAGCCATCTTGTTGTCTATTTGCCCTCCTGGCAAATCTGTTGTTGTCACTCTGCAACCTTGAATGTCTCAACTTCTTCTATAGTCCTCCTGACTGTCTATGGACTGTTGCCTACTTGCAAACAATCCTTACAGAGTTTCCAGTACTATGTTTTCCTTCCTTATCCTTCTGTTTGCAATGTACAAATAGAATTCGAGGTCTGATACCACTCTTGATGATGTAGACACACCTCCTCTACCTTGACAGAGTCTCTGTGCCGACCTCGCGATCTTAAGGATCGTTCTTTTCACCTCATGAGCCAAAGCGGCTCTTTTGAATCCTTATCGGAATCACTATCAAACTGATGAACATGTCCTTCTTCCCCTCTGTCATGACCTCTGTACATGCCTGTGACTTTTCCCTGACTTAGAATTTTGGGTTTCGAAACTTCTTAAATCCCGATGTCCTGAGTCCTTGACCCCTCGACCTTCCAATCTCCAAAATGTCGATTTGCCAAAATGGATTTTGTTCGCATTAGCCTCTCCTGGCTATGCCCTGGTCCATGTGACCGCTTCTCATAAGACCATAGTCCCATTTCCTTTGGGACTTATTGACGCGAGTGCTCGACCTCTTATCCTCTCGACTGCCGAAGTGATGATGTGCGAAATGTTGAAATGGCAATTTCCCGACCTTCCTCTTCTTTCACGATTTCAGGCTTTAAAACACCGAAATGCTTTGGAATTCTCATCCTCAGGATTCCTGAAATGTTGAATCCCGATATGATGAAATGGATTTCCTTTCGGGATTTTCCCCAAAATCTTGGATTGCTACCATGTGTCCTCTTATGATGGAGGGTCCTCTTGCATTTCGCGATTTCGTGACTTGCGACCCCAATGACACAATCTCTTCTGTCAACTTGAATCCCCGGTAGCCAAAATACCGATGGACTCCCCCAATCTCCACCATGTGTCCCTACAAACAGAGGCTATGATCTTTTTGGGACTTCACCAGATGCAAAGTTGAAATGCTCACCTCTGTGAGTCCTGGTGCTCGAATCTCCGAAACGGACAATCTCGTGACACGCATCCTCCCTCAGACGGACGGCTGCGATCTAATTCTCTATTTCGGGACTTTCGATGTGGAGTGTCCTGACCTCTTGTCCTCAGGACCTCTGAACTCTCGAATGATGAAATCCCGATAAGCTACCCTTTTTCAGGATTTTCTCTCCCCTGTTCACAAAGGCTTAAACTTCCCATAACTCCTGTCAGATCGAATGGCTGATAGGTATTTGGATCAAGATCCGACGGTCCAGATCCGTTGTTCCTGTGCGCTCCTCCTACTGCTTCCTGGACATCTGAAATCTTCAACGGTACATATCTCTTTGACTGGATCCGACGACAGCTGTACTCCTCCTGAGCTTTGGCACTTTCTTCCTCCACTTGGAAGTATTCCAAGTGTCCAAAGGCCTTGACCTTTATTCTGTTTCCTTTGTGAGTTCCATGACTTCGAGTCCTCGCCTTCACGTATGAAAATGCTATCCCTCCTGAGATTTTCTTCAAATACTTGAATATTTGTGACCTCTGCGCTCCTGCAGAGTCTTGCACATGAAAGTGATATCCCTTCTGAGCTTCTCTGATACTTAGATCTCTTAAGGGAGTTTTACTCTTCTTTCTTCTCTTGCAGATGGAGAAGTATGATGCCCTCCTATCTATCCTCTGCTCAAGAAACCTATTGCTGAGTCTTTCAGGGTGTTCAACAACCCTGTGAATATCCTTCGGTGGATTCTTCCTCCAATCACAAAACTCAACAGAGTTCTCTTCCTGTGTCTGTCTGCACACTGGCTCATTGCCCTCCTAGCAGAGTTGTATAGAACTCCTAAGTACTTCTGTCTTCCTTTTGAACTCACAGCAGAGTTCTTCCTCTGTGCACTTTCACACCTGCTCGATGCCCACTTGACAGAGTGTCTAGAATCCTTAGTGACTCTGACTTCTGTTGAACTCACAACAGAGTTCTTCCTCAATGCAACCTGTGCATAGGCTCAATGCCCACTTGGCAGAGCTTTATAGAACTCAAAGAGTTTCTGTCTGCAACTGTGTCTCTCCAACACAACCTTGCCTCTTTAGGTGTTCAACAACCTCAAAGGTCTTATTCCCTGAGTTATTGATTTTAGCTCCTGTGCCTCGGCATGTCTTTGTCTGAATCCGCAAAATTCAGAAGTGCATCTATGCACTGATATTCAGAGACCGCAGTACTTTGTCACACCCTCTTGGCACGAAACCACAAAGATCCCACAAGCCTGAAATTCAAACAACTCCCTGCAAATGCAAACCTATAGCATACATCTTCAACATAAACAGAACACACAAAATACATTCGCACAACACATAATTCATGCCGGAAAAACTGTTGTTTTGTATTAATGGCAAATGCTTGTTTTTACAATGTGTTCCTGAGCATGGCCTATAACAAGGTCTTGGCTCCTTCTCTTTATCTCCTATGTTATTCTTCTTCTATGCTCTACTCTTTCTCAACTCTTTCTACTAACTCTAAAATAGATAAAAAAAACTATTTTACATGAGGGGGATCTTCGAGCTCTTCCCTCCAATCTAACCTACCCTATTCAATTACATTGAATGGGTTGTCTAGTCTAGAATCAGATCTAGATTGCAGCCTTACAAACATTTAAAGGCCTATCTACCCTATATCTTGTGCAAAGCATGACCTCATGGCTCAATAGCCTACAACATTAATTACATTCAAATTTCAAATTTTTGAAATGAGGCTACGCCTCTTCTCCATTTGAATGTATGCGCTAACGTGGCTGGCTGGCTGGCTGACTGACGTGGAGAGATGCTCCTGCATCACCTTCCCTCAGAATTTTGGCTTAGATATCCTTGGTTACCTTAGAAACCTATATATATTCAATATGCTCAAGTGTATTTCAAATGAGAGAGCCTAGCCTCTTATTTAGACTCTCCAAGTAGCTTCCTTAAAAACATCTTCTAGGTCACTTTGCCCACTTTCCTTATTTTAGGGTTAACCAACTTCTAATTTATCCATTAAATTTATTATTTAAATAATTTATTTTGTATTCACTTTGAATTATATTACACTCATCACTTCAGTTTATTATTTACCTTTTAAAATCCCTAAAACAACTTTGACTACTTTGACCTTTTGGGGCTTCTAGATGACATGTGAGGGTCCTCCAACTTTTTAAGGCCATAACTCTCAAACCGTGAGGAGTTATGTGATGTTCCACATACCACCAGAAATGGCATGACATGTACTATCCATATAGAATATTATTATCTGAAAATATATCATAATGCATACCATTACCCATCAAACAAACTTGGGTCCATTACCCAAACCTGGGGTCTCAAAATTCTCATGGCCATAACTCTCTAACCATGTGGAGTTATGTCATGTTCCACATACCACTGGAAATGGAATGAAAAGCACTATCCATATAAGATAGTTTCCCTGAAAAATTCACTGTCCTTCATCTCATTATTCCACAATTAAGCATGGGTTATCTTACTCCGCAAAGCATCTTCCCGTGAGGGATTTCACCATAAGGGGACCACTTTGGAGTTCATCCATATTTACTTCTTATCAACCATGACAAAAAAATAATAAGTCATATCTACATCAAACAATATTGGGTTCATTACCCAAACCTTTGTGCTACGGGGCTTCTTCAAGGGTTGACATCAATGACAACCAACCTTAATCAACATGACGAAATACCACAACCAAAAAAGTTTTAAAAAGACACCAAAACCGTGATGATCCTTGCATAATGGCTTGGGATCATTACAAGGAACATGATCTAGAATGAAGCTAAGGAGGAAGTTATAAGAATTCGAGGTTACGCTTTTCCAATTAAAGAATAAATATAATTGTATGAAATATGATAAGGAAGAAGGCATGTAATCAATATGGACTTACTGTGATGGAATATCTCCCGTTCATTTGCTTGTTGATGTGCCTTTTATATCTTTGCATGTTGTGGTTATGTGGCCGGTTGTAACCACTTCCATTTTAAATTCAACAATCTTGGTTATAGCCTTGTTTAACCATTCTTTAATATATTCCCTTAATGGGGAAATGGTTACTTATTGCTTTACTTTGATACTTAACAATTCACTCTAAAATTCCATATGGTCAATAGATAAATTTTGCAATAGATTTCAATGCATTCATTTTTATTTGTGTACTCAAGAAGCCAATTATCAATGCCATCATAAGTATACTCAGCCATACTATCAAATTTTTCAGCTGATGATTTCTTCAAATTTTCAACTTGCTCTTCAAATTTCTCTATGCTCATGATCATTGATTTTGAGATTAAATTTGGATCATAAACCGCAATAGTGGAGCCCGTGATATCGAAACAAATAATCTTCGAGTATGCCTCGATCATTTTCCATGATAGTTATTTTAATTGATTTAACAACCCCTTTAATGTATTGATTCTTTCAATCCAACATGCCTTTAATTGTTTCAAACGGCTCTGGGAGGGAAAATCTTATTGTTTTCTTCTATAGTCCATCATTGTTGAGACTTTTTCTACAAACATGGCAACTCCATCTATGAAGAATCCTTCATCATTCTTCAATTTTACATTCAAATATTCTTCAGTGTTTTGAATTTTGAGCCTAAGAGTGGAAACTATTTTCGCTAAGTCCCATAAAGCCAAAATGAGCGACATTCATTTCTTTATGTTCTTTTCAACAAAATTTCAAGTAGCAATGATTAAACTTGAAATTTCGTTTACTCTCAGATTTGATTCTGGATTTCCTTGAAGATTTTTGTCAAGTTGTATCATGGCGACTGGGGTAGGCAATATAGTTGGGGGCATGAGAGTTGGTTCCAAATCCTTGACTCTCTCCTTAAGTCTGATATTTTCCTCTTCCATATTAACTATTGAAACATTAAATGCATCCCCTATGATTCCATGAATTGAAGATAATTTTGACGATAACATGTTTTTAATATCTGTTGGGTATGTGTTATATTCTTTACATGAATAGAACTTGTGTATGCTACATTATTTAGGGAGTGTAAGGGGGACATATCCCCCCAAAGCAGGGGTTCTAGGGAAGTTCCCCTGATTTTTTTGACTCAGGAAACATGTCAGCTTTTGTTTTCCTCGATTTTCAGGTCACCTCTATTTTCATGTCCATTGTTGGGAGGTTTTTTGGCACATGTTTTTCACAATTGCATCATTCGGAGCTCAATTTATGGCCTATGCAAGATCATGACGCAACCACCGTCGATCAAGTTCATGGGAAAATGTGGGCCCTTGATCTCAAATTCATTTTTTATCCTTTGTAAATTCGAATTTTTAGTCATAAAAGGTATCCCACATGCATGGGAGTATGAGATATTTTATTACATATAATTCTAAGTGTAATATAAACTTAGTAAGAAACTGCAAAAGAGAAGAAGAATATGGAGATTAAGAGGGTTTGAACTCCCCTTAGAAAATTGATTAAATACTAATGTTTTGACCAGAATTATACTCCACCCATGCCCAGTCAAGACTGATGAGTGTGTCATTATGTGGTTGGTCAATTATCCGCCAATAAGAATATACCATAAGTCACAAGTTGTATGCTTCCACATGTGTCTTGGATATATGTCCATAAAACTTAGGACAAGAGAAACAATATTAAAATAATTTGAGGAATTCATGGGGTTACTTGAAATATGGAAAAGGAAAAAAAAGAAAATGAGAATATGAATGTGAATGTGGAAATGGCTAAGTATGGAATGTGTAGTATAGAGAGTAGAGTGTAAGAAAGAAAAATAATTAAGTATGGAGAGGAGAGTAAGGAAGAGAGAAAAGAGAAAAATGGTTAAGTATGAGAAGAGAAGTGAAAGGAAAATGAGAATAAGTATGAGAGAAATGACTAAGATAATATGAGAGTAATGAGAAAATGGTTAAGTACAAAGAGTAGAGTAAGAAGAGTAGTGAGGAAGGAGAGTAGAGTGGAAGAGGGAAAAATACTAAGTATGGAATGAGTGGAAGAGAGTAAAAATGGTTAAGTATGGAATGAGAGGATGAGACTAGAGTGGAAGAGAGTAGAATGAAAGAGGAAAAAATGGTTAAGTGTGGAAAGGAGAGTAAGAGAGAAGAGAGTAAGGAATGGAGGGTATTAAAATGGCTAAGTATGAGAAGTGAAGTGGATATGAGAGTAATGAGACAATAGAAAGATGACTAAGGATGGGATGAGAGTATGAAGAGAGGTGAAGGGATAAGAGAGGAAATTGGTTAAGTGTGGAAATGGATGGAGATGGAAGGTGAGAGAAATGACTAAGTGAGGAGAGTACTTAGCCAAAAATTCGAAAATGAAGAGGAAAGTTGCACAATACTTAGACAAGTTCTCCTTACCACTTTTCAAAGTTCTTTTTGTAATCTCTCTGTTGGAATTCTGAACAAAATTATTAATATCTTAGGCATACAGAGTCATATTTTGATTCCAAAAAATGCATGACTAATTTGAGACTGAAGGCAACATAATAAACTTATATTTGTTCAAAAATCTTCTTCTTTCGATGCCAATTTTTTTATTATATCAGGAGTGGGAAAAAATAGATCACCAATTTTTGTCAACAAGTATGTACCTATATCTATGTATGTAACATGTGAAGACAATATCACTATAGACATGGGTATGCATGGATACCCATTTTCCATGTGTCTATAAATATTTGGATAACTTATTTGGTATAGTAAAAAATCTCTATTATGGAGTTTTTAACACATGGAGGAGTGGGTTGGGAATCAATAGAATGCTCTATGAGTGGACATGTTGGTTGTAGACTCAAGGAGGTGTAGTAGGCATAGAAACCTAAATTGTTTTGCATATTCAAGGGGATTTAACTAAGAAAATGAATGAACCATGTGCTTCAAGGGCATATTAATAAACCAACATTTGTATTGGTCAGGTACCATGTAGTCTAATGGATTTTTTCCCTTTATATGAGAATTGAAAGTTTGATGATGCTTACATGATCGAGGCATGAGATGAAATTCCGAAGTTGGAACTAATTTATCCTTTTCTAATAAAGCGAGTCTTAAATCCATGGTGAATAATTTGATGCATTAGACTAGTGACGAAGACCTACAGTGAAACTTGATAAATCGAAGAAAAACTATATCCCTTAAATTTAGAATAAAACCTTAACTTTATAAATACCAAAATATAACCACACAAGAATAGACACAAAAAAGTATAGAGAGCCCTTAAGGTAGGGTAACACCATAAAATACTCTTTGTGGAAATAATCACTCCATAATCCATGATTACTACAATACAACACATCCAACATATCTTAATATAATGATATCCATGTTTATGTATACTTTCTCATGAGTATTCCTAGGGGTCTATTCCAACTACCCCTTATTCTTATATTATTTCCTCTAACTACATAGTGGGCCCATTCCATGATTATGGCCACATTACATTCATTATCCCCTTGGGTGCCTTCCTAGGTACCCTATATTATCCTTCATAGGTACACTATATTCCATCCCCATTTGCATGTTTCATCATCAAAATATGGGAAGAATCCATATAATATGATCTACTAAGCAATGTAGTTAACTAGTACCAAGCATGAGCATCCAACCATCCTAGTAAAATGTGGATAGGGGGTCCAACTGCTTCATTTCCACCCTAGTCATAATTATGGTTGCTTTATTGGTTCCATAGTGTCATTATGATACTTTGATATCTCCATGCATTTCTTTTAGTTCTTCACATGCCTCCATATTAGGTTCCCTTTTAGTTCCATGTTGGTCCATAGTAAGTTTGTTGATACTCATGACCTTGCCTCGATGACCTTGGTATCTCATGGTGGTGTGGGTGGTGATATGAAAACAAATTAATTATTAGTTCTTATTTCTTTCACTCTTAAAAATGTGGTTCCTTTGAGTCATGTGGCTCCTTTGAATCTTCTTCCTTTGTATGCCCTTCTTGGGGATTTTCTTCTTATGCTTATATAGGCTCTTCTTCTTATGATACCTCAAACTATTTATTTAATGTTTTAGTAGGAACTATAATTAGTTTTCCTACCATGACATATTCATCTTCTTTAGTAATATAAATATCCTATAATACAAATTTATTTTTCTTGTACCAAAGATTCATAAACTTCCTTTTCACATTAATATTAATTGTACCAATTAACATAGTTACTAACTTAATGAGAACTGTGACCTCAAAACGAGAAATCTGGCCCAAAAAACCCATATTTTTTCATTAAAAACATCAAAATCAACCCCCAAATCAAAATGTGGTGCTACCGGTAGCACCATTTTTTAAAATGGGGTCAAAATTACAACATTTTTAAACATGGGCTTCAAAACATAGACAGTAGCTCAAAAAACCCTTAAAATCAACACCTAAAAACAAATAAGATGTTTTTGAATTTTTTTTTCTTTTCAAAACTTTAAATTTTGAGATCATTTGAAATCGTATTTTTATCACTTGGTACCATTAAAACCAAAACCTCAAAATCAACCTTCAAATTGAAAAGTACTGCTACCAGTAACACCCATTCTAAAATTGGGGTATGAAAATGACACATTTTTATAATGTGGTAAAAGAAATCATCATTACAATAAATAAAATCATAAAATAAACCCTTAAATGTTTACTTTTCAAAATGTTATTATCAGGGGAGGCAGGTATGGGGGGTATTCTTTATGATCCCGGGAGAAAACGAAAACTCGCTATCACTGGAACTTAGGGACAGATACCAACAACAAACTTGAGGCCTTTTTTCTTTTAAAGGGAGTCCAACTAGCCCATTCCAAGGGTATAAAAAAAGATCATCATCCTCAGAGACTCGCTCACCATAATAAGATTGATGACCAAGGGTACAAACCCCAAAGATCCAAGTTTAAAATAGACTCTTGATAGAATTAGACATCAAGCTCACATTTTTTTCACATCCTTCGAGACAACAATAGTGAAGCTGACAAGATGGAAAATGAAGCCATCGGGACAAATCCCAACACTCGTAGCATTGACAGAGTGGTAACCCTAACCACCTTATATTAATGAACCTCTAAGAGTGAAGTTTGGCCTGCCAAAGGAGCCCATCCCATGGGGGCTCATTAAGCACCCCTCATGACTACATGGCTAGGCATATAGAAAGCACCGCTCAAGTGTGGAGAAAAGGAAGTGTCCCATTGTTGGCTTGAAAGATATCTCATGGCATGAAGGAGTGGATGCTTTTAGTCATCCACATGACAACCTGTCACCGTACCATATGGCATGTGCCATGCATGGATCCTCTCCCTCATTCGTACAAAATGGCTTCACCTTCAAGCAGGGTGAATTATCCTCTTCGCATGGAAAATCCGGTATACTCGGCTCACCTATGTGGACATGACGCTCTGGTCTCTCACCTCCATCGCCAATTAATATCCCTTGTTGTCAAATGTCCCTCTATGGCGTCGATCAGTGCTAGGTACTGTACTCTTCCCAAAATCTCGTAGGCTCGTTCGTAATCTCCCTCCTCAACAATAAAGAAACCCTCGTGGGAAATCCAATCCATCCGTATGTTTCTCTAGGGCCTCCTGGCTTTTATCTTAGCCTCTTTGTCACCTTACAGACATTCCCGTAGTATTTAGAGAGCTCCTTGGGATGTTCGGTGCTGGGATCTGCCCATCTATAGAGCTTGGAGTCCCCTTCTTGCCATTCTCCCGACCCCCCTTTCGCATCTTGCTAAGCAACCCCTTAGTCATCCCCTCTCGTGTTCACTTCTCCACCTGGTCCCTATGTAGAATTTGCAAGAACCGGCCAATTCCGGCCTTTCCTTCCGGGGCAAAGAAATGCAATAGGAGAATTCTGGGCAGGAAGACTTAGACTCCTAGCCAGAAGATAATTGGGATCTTGAATGGGGAGGATGCAACAACCTCCGAGAGCAATTGGGAGCGTTGAGTGCCAACAGGGCATTCGAAATGGAAACACTATCCCATCATCGTTTTTTATCAACAAGCTACAGGATGAAAGTGAAGCACAGAGAAGCTAGATTGTTTCCAATCGGGTGCAGATTGACACTCTTCAGCTTAGGTTGGACCAGCTTGATGACATGCAGGCCCCAACAAGCAACTCAGACTCTCAACAAGGATATTCGAGGAATTTCTAGTCCAATTCGATTAATCAAGTGCCCGATTTGAATGTGCCCCCTCCTGATCCTAGGAGAAATGAGCAGCAACCCTACAGAGAAGAAGGTCTAAGTTAATCGCCCTTAATCTTAAATAGCTCCATGTTTTGTCATTTTGTGTTTATAAGCGGCTCCTTCTACATAATATACGTAGGAAATTTGTCAGGCTACAATATTAAAGATTTTAATGACCTGAAACACTAAATTGTCAAACCAGGGTAAGTAAACTTCGAGCTGCTACACTGTATGTGCGGGTAAGATTCTAATCCCTATCTAAAAACTATCTTTAGAAGAAAACACAAACTCACTCGGAGAAACTGAATCTTAATGACTATCCTGAAACTTATCATCTCCTATTTTATTCATCAACAGAAAACAGTCCTATGCTTAAATTCTAGTGCTTCTATTTCTACTCAAAATGTGATTTCTCATGACTATCTACCATTATCTTCAATCATCTAATCATCACTGTCTTTATCTAAGCCATAACAGAAAGAGTATTTCCTAAAATTCTTTTAATCTAAGCATCGAAAATAAATCTAAATTTATCCACACAGGAAAACAAAGAAATATTCTACTTACCCTACTGGTACTGGAAGCTTCCCCTAATTTAGTTGCAACCTAACTATCCTAACTAAGAAGAGTAACTAACTATCCTAACCAACATGAAGTACATTCAAACTCTAGGTTATGTTCAGATGGAAAACTAGAAATGAAGCAAACCTAGTTCATGCTCTAAACTCTACAGGAATCAACCCTGCTTTCAATACTCCTCAATGTAAAAGATATTAATATGCTGGGAATGATACAGTTGAAGAATAATCAAGCAATAGTCTGAACAATTTAATTCCAAAACTTAATAAACTAACATGCATGCAATTACTACGATATTGAAATAAACTAGATTTAATGCGGAGAACAGCAGCGACTTGAACCTGTTTGGTGGGCCCACCAAAAGGTACAAACGCCGGAAGGAAGAAACAGAACTACTTATATCATTCTACACAAGCATTGTGTATACTTCACGCTCCATTTACTCAGAAACTAACTCAAATCAGATGACAGTAAAGTAACATAATGCAACAAGAAATTGTATTTAGAAATGTGTATCATAGCATAACATAATCTAACGGTTCTTAGGAGTGATCTTCTGTTTAAATAGATCATCCCTCCATAACAGTCTAAAGCAAAAATACAATCATTCAAATGGATCCCAAATCCCAAAATAACTCGAAATCAGTTACAAAACGGTCTTCACATCTTCGTGACACGTAGTGTCACGAAGTGTGAATCATGAAGTAATAACAGCTCAGTTCTGTAATTGTGCCTTCAATCATCATATGAGTGATGACTCCATCTGTCATATGAATCACACTGTCTCCCACTCTGGCCATAACGCGCGAATCTTTAGCAACTTCGTTGGTATCTCCACGGGGTACGAGCTGGTACCTGGTACTGGCAAATCCTGTTTTAAAATAGAAATAGTACCTAACTCAAGCCATATTAGTTTCAATATCAATTTAAAGCATCAAAATACATAAAAATAACTTGAAACATCAAAATACCTTGAGTAACCCCATTGAGTGGTAAAGAGATGTCAAGTATGTCATAACAAGGCCAAAAGGGAGTGGTACTGGGTATGGAAATGGAGGTCTTTGTGATATAATATAGGCAAAAACATGATCAAAACTGGAGACCAACATGCCCCCAAACTGAAGTCTTTGCCTGTCCTCAGGAAACAAAAAGAAAAGTCAAAGACTGCTAGCAATCAAAGCGTTGCAGCAGCTGCAACCAACATCTGTAACCTCTCCCGTTTCTTCATATTTCTGATTTCTTTCTTGAGGACTCGGTTGATTATAATATGCTTTCTGGCAGTCTTCTGTAGTTTCTTGTTCCTTTGGAAAAGACCCTTATTCCTTCGTTTTAATCCTTCAATTTTAGACAAGAAATGACTTATCCTGATTTTCATGAGCTCATTCTCAGTTTTGATATGCCGGTCCAATATAGTGTATTCCTGTAGCTTTTCCTTCAACCTAATATTCCTAATTTCTAGTCTAGATACCATTGGTTTCAAGGATTGACTAGAGGAAATTTCATAGTAAGTTTCAAATGTTTTATCTTGTCCTGGCTGTGCTTGAGGACTAGATGCATGAGTGAACTCGGCTGGACTTTGAGCAGGGGTGTCAACTGGATCAGAATGATGATCTGGACTGAGTTCAGGAGTGAACTCATCTGGACTTCGTTCATAGGTGTCAACTGGATCTGGATGAGCTGGACTGAGTTCAGAGGTGTTGACTGGACTAGGTTCAGGAGTGAACTTTCTTTGTATCCAAGCAGGGGTACCTGTTGGTACTCGAATTGGCTCATTCTGCTCAATCCCTCTGGGCGCAGTAACCTGCCGATCCATTTTACGAGTCTTTCAAATTAATTGGGACAGAGTCCAAGTCATTTTAGAGGGCTCTGGAGCCTCCTCATGATCAGCCACACATTCTAACCTCTCTTGTGGTGGGTAACTGGGCACAGAGTTATCCATACCTGACAATGTGTTTTTACATTTTCGTTTTGGATTTCTCCTAGGTTTGTCAGTCAACTCTGGCAGTTTTTCCACATCAATTATGTTCTCAGTAGCTAGGGAAGAACTCGGGATTTCAACATGTGCCTCTGTAGGAGTAGTATTCTTCACAGTTGCATTAGTGGTTCCCACTCCATCAGACCCATGAGCATCAAATGAATGTTCTGAATCAGGGTATCCAGTACTGGCTTCAATTGTGTTGTCGGGTATGTTCTTAGGTTTAGCACAGACTTTGGTCGGGTTTTTAACCCTCTTTTTCCTAGCGTTCAACTTCTTCTATGGGGGAGCAGGCTTGACACTCCTATCTCTAGACTTAGCAGAGGCTAGGGTTTTTATAGTGAACATATCCCAAGTTTCTTGCTTCTTGGACAGTGCAGACTTAATCAAAATCTTAACAAGACCGAAATGAAATAGACTTCCATGAAAAATCTTTGGCCTTTCGTACCTGTTCGACCATCTTTTTTAAACTTTTCAACAGAAAGAAAGGTATGTTCAGCAGATGATTACTTTTGAAGTGTAACAGGATTTGGGCATGGTAGGGAAATACGATGGTATATCACCCTTCACACGTGAGGTAACATTGGAGGATGGCTAACAATTGAGCCCACTGTGGTTCCAACCATGACCGCGATGTTCCCTCGGACCACTGTGTTTCCTGGTACTGTGGTTTCAAAAGCTGCATACAGAGCTGTTTGTCAACAAGCTGTCCCTTTGTCCATATCTGATCGGTGGTGGGCAGTTGAATTGCCTCTGAAATAAATTTCTCCGTGACTTCGAACTCGAGCTCACCCACTTTAGCGAACCCACCCTCAAAATGCAGAGCAAACTGAAGCATAATTTCATCATTATATCCATCGAATTTCTTCAGAAACGGCTCCCACCTACTTTCTTAAAAATATCTATGGTTGCCTCATACTCTGGAAGGGCCTCTAGGTCTGCATACGTCTCCGGTTCATGGCGATTTGCCACCATGGTTCCACTTGATATCACAGGGAAGGGCTATAGGTGTGCAGCGAAAGTTGGATGAGGGCGACGAAGGAGGAGAATGTAATGAAGGGTGTAGTCAAGAGAAAAATCATAGGAGATCATTTGAATTGTCGTGGGAATCGATGGTGTGTAGGAGAATGATGATAGCCGTACATGAGTGTAGAGTTTTGTCATATGCGAGTCATGTCAAATTCAGCTCCAGTGGTGTCGTGCATTTTTATGTTATGAAATGTTGAGGTGGGTTGATTCATTAGGTACAAGTCGTGGGTATGATTAAACATTATGGAGTAAACAAGGCATCCTTAGTTCAAACTATTAATATGCAAATTAATAAAGTAAATCAACATGAACCAAGTATACCTGAGTTAAATTACCTATCCCCTTTTGTTCTGCAATTCTTGCTGTAGAATTTCTTTTTGAAATCAAGTCTGGATCTGAAGGCGTGAAAATTGTAATTGCTCTGGTATTTCTGATGACCACTGTAACTGATGAACTCTGTGCCGGTACTAACTGGTACTGATGAAACACTCAAGAATCTACAGAAAAATTTGAACCAAATAATATCCTGCTGAGAAAACTTCCTGTCTATAACAACAAATTATCTGATTATGATCCCTGAACCTAGCTTTTGTTCTGTCCTGAAGAAGATCAACTGAAATCATGTCTTCAACAACTTCAAAGCTTCTAACTCATGGTACAATTCTGGTTTGTGTGAATGATTATTCTGGAGTCGAACACAAACAGAAATCATTGGATTATCGACCATTAATGAATGTCGTTAACCGATGCGAGATGACCCACCAATGATGTCAATGGGCCTCAAGGTACCTACAACACATCCTAACAGGTACGAATAGAGGTGTTGGTGTCGAGTCACCTGTAGGATCCCTCAACCAAGAGACATTGGTGTATTCCCAGGGTTGTCAGCAAGGACATCTGCCATTGAGGCATGCAGAGTCCAGGGTGATAAATAATCTCTAATCTCTGCTCCAGATAAGGTGTTGATGTCGATGGAGTGAGATTTGTTGGAAGGTGGACCTTAATGTATTCCACATCATCCAACACGAGTGTAGATAGAAATCTTGCAGACATAATTTTTTGGAACAGTAATCACTTACTTGTGGATTTTATGAGCCCAAGTTAGTACATGCTCATTGCTTCCTCATGTTTGGAGAGTCTGAGGAAATGCTAAAAGAAGACTCTAAGAGGGTTTCTTTCACATAATAATTCACCAGGTCTGGTAAAGAATAATCCTTCCTGATAAATGTCCCTTTCATACTTTAATGAGCAGTCAAAGGGAGCTAACAAGCTCAAATTTATTTGTTTCAGTACAAGTCAGTTATATTGATAAGAAAATTTTATGAAATAAAACAGTCTTACCTTCTTACCTGTTGCGAGAGAGTGATAAAGTTCAGTTCTGTACTTGCTCTGAAAAACTTGTAAAATTGAAAATAAAAGATCAACATATCCAAAGAAAAGAAAATAAATGTTTTTTTTTCAATATATTATTTGATTTTTTTTTATTTTCTGCTAAAAATCTATTATTTACAGAATTTGAAAACAGTATGAATGATCAAGGATCAGCAGGAGGAGAAGACTCTTCTCCCACTATCTTTAGTTCTATTTTCTTGGCCACTTCTTGTAAGAAATCGTCTTTTGACAAGGGTTTATTGTACACTTTCAATCGATGTCCATTCACTACAAAGGAGTTCTGAGAATCATCTATGGTTTTAATCCTAACATAACCGTTATCAAAAATAGTTTCTACTTCATAAGGTCCCAACCATCTTGTTGTAAGTTTCCCTTTGAAAGTTTTGTATTTGGAATTGAAAAGTAGTGCCCAATCCCCTGGTTGAAAATGCTTTTTCTTGATGTATTTGTCATGCCACTTGCTGCGTTGACTTTGCACAAGGATGGTCCTTTGAAGAGCATCATGCCTCATTTCTCCCAATTCATTAAGTTGCATGACTCTCTATTTCTGTGCTTCACTCAAATCCAACCCCAATTCTGCTGCTAGGCGGAATGTATGGATCTGAAATTCTATGGGAAGGAGAATTTGCTTACCAAATACCAATTCGTAAGGAGTATGGCCAGTGGTATTTCTCCATGTGGTCCTGTATGCCCATAAAGCTTCTGGAAGCCTATCTACCCAATCTTTATGATGTAAGTGTATGGTCTTGGTCAGAATTGCTTCTAGAACTTTATTTGTAGATTCCACTTGCCCATTCGCTTGTGGATGGTATGGAGAGGACTTACAGTGTTTGATCCCATATTTGTCTGTGAGTTCTTTCATCAACTTGGAAGTAAATTGGGCACCTTGGTCGGTAACAATTTCTCGTGGCACACCAAAGCGGGTAAAGATCTCTTCATACATAAACTCAACCACTGATTTCTCATTTGCTTGATATAGGGATTTCGCCTCTATCCACTTGGTCACAAAATCTGTGCACACCAAGATGTATTTCTTCTTTCTTGACATTGGAGCAATTGGCCCTACAAAATCTAATGCCTATTTATCGAATGGTTCAATTACAACTTGTGGTCGCAAGGGCATCTCATCTGCTGCAGTCGGCCTTCCCATCCTTTGACAACTGTCACATCTTCTCACATATTTCGTTGCATCTTTGAACAGTGTCAGCCAATAGTATCCTGATTGCAAAACTTTATATGCTGTTCTCTTGTCAGAGAAATGTCCTCCACAGGGCCCATCATGATAGGCTTGAAAGATATCGGGAATTTCATCTTCCCGGACACATCTCCTAATAATCATATCAGGACTTGTATAAAAGAGATCACTTCCTACCCAAGAATAGTAAGCACTTTGTTGGATAATTATTTTCTTCTGTGGTGGTGATAAGTGGGCTGGTAATCTTCCTGTAGCTAAGTAATTTGTTGTATCTGCAAACCAAGGGGTCTTAGCAACTACTGCAAACAAATGTTCATCAGGGAAGTTATCATTCACTGGGATATCAGTACTATCTTGGGGAATACGAGAGAGAAAATCTGCAACTACATTCTCTTTCCCTGGCCGATCAACTATGGTGATGTTGAATTCTTGAAGAAGCAAAATCCATCGAGTGATTCTACCAGTAGTGAATGGTTTGTTCATCAAGAATCTGATTGCAGAGTGGTCAGTGTGGACAAAAACCTCATATCCAGTAATGTAGTGACGAAATTTGTTGATGGAATGAACTACTGCTAAAAATTCTTTCTCTGTTACTATGTAGTTCAATTCAAGGGGGGTAAGGTTTTTGCTGGTAAAATAGATTGCATAATTCTGTTGGTTCTCCTTTTGCCCAAGCACTCCTCCTAAATCAGTGTCTGAGGCATCAGTTGAGATGTGGAAAGGAAGGGACCAGTTTGGTCCTCTGAGAATAGGTGCCATAGACAATTTTGCTTTTAAATCCTCAAAGGCACTCTGACAATGATCATCCCAATAGAATTTTGTGTCTTTTGTCAACAGTTTAAACACAGGGTTGGCTATTTTTGTGAAGTTTTCGATAAATCGACGATAATAACCAGCATGCCCCAAAAATCTTCTCACATCTTTCTGGGTTTTTGGAGAGGGAAGATTAACTATCACCTCAATTTTGGCTAGGTCAACTTTCATTCCTTCAGTAGAAAGATGGTGCCCCAACACAATCCCTTCAGTTAGTAGAATTTTGCATTTCTTATGGCTGAGGGATAGATTTGATTCTTGGCAGTGAATCATGAATTTCTCTAGGTTACTCAAGGCTTCTTCGAAGGTGTTACCATAGACAGTAAAATCGTCCATGTAAACCTCCACACAGTCATGAATCAAGTCAGCAAAGACACCAAGGACAACTCTCTGAAATGTCATAGGAGTGTTACATAATCCAAAAGGCAGCACTTTATAGGCATAAGTTCCCCAAGGACATGTGAATGTTGTCTTGTCCTGGTCTTCAGGAGCAATCTGAATTTGGTTGTACCCACTATATCCATCAAGGAAAGAAAAATAACTTTTTCCAGCCAAGGTGTCCAAAACTTGATCTATGAAGGGTAAAGGAAAATAGTCTTTCAGGGTTGCCTTGTTCAAATCCCTGAAGTCTACACACATCCTCCATTTGCCTGTCAATTTCTTGGGTACCAAAACAAGAGGTGAAACCCATTTGCTATCAGAAATTGGATAAATGAATCCAACATTTAACAGTTTCTGTAATTCTTCTTTTACAAAGTCTTTTAGAATTGGATTCATGCGTCTCTGTGGCTATCTTACTGGGGTTATCCTTGGTTGGATGTAGATGTCGTGAATGCAAGTGTCAGGGTGTATTCCCTTCATGTCAGTGTATTCCCAAGCAAAAGCCCCTGACTATTCTTTCAAAAGTTTTGTCAACTGTTCCTGTTGACTGAGACTCAATTCAGAGTTGATGTATAGACATCTACCTGGACTAAGTTCTACTGGAATGGTATATGGCCCTGAGTGTTCAGAAACAGTGAAAACCATGGATGGTGAAAATGAGGAAAATAACTCACTTCGTTCCTGAAAATCCTCTCTAAAAATCTGATCATATTGAATATAGGTTTGTGGGAACTCAACATTTTCTGTCACAGAAAGAAATTGACTTAAAATATCATCCTCTGTAGGTTCTTGAAGTGCATAAATCTCATCAACAGAGAATAAATATTCCTCATCCTCATTCTCAAAATAGGGACACTTCAACCAACATAATTCTTCTGTAACAGGCCGAGCAGGTGGAAACAGAGTAAGTTTCTGTGAAGAAATACCATTTGACATAAACATGTCCCCACCACGACATCCTATGAAAGCGTTGGTTGTGGCCAACCAAGGTCTCCCTAAAATGATTGGATGGCCTTTTGTGGGGTCCTTTGAATGAATAATCATGAATTCAACAGGATAATCCCACGAAGCCAAAGTCACAAGGATGTCATCAAAAACTCCAACAGGTTTTATAGTGGTTCTACTAGCCAGTTCAAGAACTGTAGGAGTGGGGCGAAGGAATTGATTCAGTTGTAACAGTTCCACTGTGTTGCTGGTCATTATATTAATGGTTGCACCTAAATCAACTAAAGTATTACCAATAGAAACATTGTTGATGGTCACTGAAACTATTGGGTTCCCTGGGTTGGCATACTTTACAATTTTAGGTGTTTCAGAAATATAATTTGATAACTGTCCTACTAGATGTATTGTGGGTGGATCTT
>ML784779.1:679399-705247 GCA_009831015.1 Picea engelmannii | reverse complement strand
ATTTGGTGGCATATTCCACCACCCAACAAACTTAGCAGTCCGCTAAAAAAATTGTTATAACAATATGTATATAAAGGGGAGTCCCGCAGGTTTGACCCCGAGACCTTCGCCTAAACCTCCACCAAACAAACGCCTTCAAATAGCCTCCACTAACCAAAGTGCCAACCAACCATTAACTCATAAATGACCAGATTTTATTATAAAAGGGGGTTTCAGCCAATGTAAGAGAAAGAGAGAACCAAGGGTGTGGCCATATGGAATTGGCACAAATTTTGAGACAGAGGAACAAATTTCAAGAAAAATCCCAGTCATTAATTGCAGGTGCAGGCATGAAAACCGAGACAAGATTTTTCCTGGGTCTGAAAGTGCCAGACTCGGATCGAGTCGTGGAGACAATGATTTTTAGACACCACGAACGTAGTGGTGATGTTTGTTTTCTGCTCTGAACAAATCTCATGTAGCTTAACTCCATAATGAGGTATACTTAGGTATTTTTCCCAATTCTTTTGTGGAGTTAATAAAAATCCCTACCCATTTGAGAGCAGGACCTGGAGATGTAGTCCACCAGGGACGAACTCCGTTATCAATTTTTTGCGTTCATATTTCATGATTATGTCTCTTTCCTTTTGATCTTTTCCTTCTTTATGGTGTACTTTAGTTTATGCTCATTTAATACAATTCTTTAATAAGCCAACGGACGAAAAGATACCGGATCATGTTGGTATCAGAACAATTGTCTTTGACCTAAATTGTTGAGTATGAATGCTTACTAGGGTCAAGAATAAGAAGGGTGAAGGAAATATTAAGACTTTCAATCCTGAATTTGGCTGTACATCTCGAAGGAAGAGAATGGAAGAAGAGGACAATTGTGATGAATAGGAGAAAAACTTTCACATGGTCTTTTATCACATGTCAGAAATGGTTGAATGAATGCATGGAGATTATGAGAAGAGGATGAAGAATAAAGAGAAGAAAAAGGAAGCACATGCATATGACGATGCTTCGGTAAACCAAGGGGATGGAGGATATCCTCTTGGGCCTCCATCTTCACCTTCAAGTTATAGTTCTTCTTCCTATGACCATTCTCATCTTTCTCATCATTCTAACGATAAAGCCTCTTTTAAGAAACCATTATTAAAGCTTGATGTAAAATTTTCTTTAACTATGTTTAATGGAGATGTTAATCCTGAAAAGATAGATAATTGTATCTGATAGGTTGAAGTATATTGTTGTGTTCAGTATATTGACGAAGAGGAGGTTAAAGTGCAACTGGCTTCTCTTCAGTTGGAAGGTATTGCTCTCGTATGGTGGTAGAGCAAGATTTAGGATAGAAATAAGTGTGGTAATCGTGTTTCCTCATGGTCGGAATTTAAATCAAAGATAAGGAAGTGGTTCTATCCATTAGGGTATTTACATAAAGCATTGATGGAATGGAAAACTTTAAGGCAAAGTAAAGGTTAAACTGTATAAAGTTTCACAGAAGAGTTTAGGAAGAAATCTCTTGCATTGAACATTCCTTTGGATTCTTATGAAACTTTAATGAAGTATATTGGCACACTTCCCAGTTATATTCATCATACTTTTCTCTTGTTTAACCCCACTAACCTTGATGAGGTTTGTGTGAAATCCACTCACCTTGAGAACAAGGGGAAATATGTTCAAGAAGATCCCAGGAAGAAACCTTCCAATTTCCCACAAAAGGATTTCAAGAAGTTCAAAAGGAAGGACAAGAAGACCGCTACAGTAATGAGAGAAGGAGGAAAACCATCTTGCACTCATTGCAAGAAGATTGGTCGTGATGAAGAACATTGTTGGAAACTGTATCCAGAAAATAAACCAAAACAATTTGGTGGAAAGGGGAAGACAAAAACCATTGCTACAGTGCAGCAAGATCTTGGTTCCGATTCAGGAGATGAAGGAAATATCATAGCGATTGGAGTACAAGGTAACGATTCTCTTCATGCTAGTTCAAGTTCCAATGATGAATCTCATGTTGATAAACGAAAGAGGAATGAGTTATTTCATATAAGAGTTGTATCTAAACATACTAAGATAGATACATTATTCGATCCGGATTCCCAAGTAAACTTAATATCTAAAGCACTTGTCAAGAAGATGGTTCTTGTAACGAAACCACATCCAAAACCTTACCCTCTTGGTTGGGCATGTGATAAATCAAAACTTAATGTCACCAAACAATGTAGGGTCAGATTTGCTATTGCTTCAAAATTGATTGATGAAGTGGATTTGGATGTTGTACTACTTGATATATGTGGCATAGTGTTGGGGAGTTCTTATATTTATGATAGAAAAGAAACCTTTTTCGTCATGAGAAGAAATACCACCTTACTAAAGGGGGAGTGGAATATATTGTTGGATCTCACAACATGCAGGTAAATACAACACTTGTTAGTGCCGGACAAATGAAAAGACTCATAAACACTAATAAGAGATATGTACTCATGGTCATCATAGAGAAAGATGTCGGGACATCTGTCACTTTCCAAGGATGTGATCCTAGTCATAAAAAGGAATTAATTGATATTGTTTCTAATTATGATGATATTTTTCAGGAACCAGATAGACTACCTCCTAAGAGGGAAATCCAACATGAGATACATCTTCAACAGGATTGTCCTCTTCCTAATGTGGGCATGTACATGATGTCATTTTTGGAGATGACAAAGATAAAGAAATAGGTACATGGCTTATTAGATCAAGGGGTCATCAGGCCCAATTCATCTCCTTGTGGTTCTCTGATCATGATAGTGCTAAAGAAGGATGGCACATGGAGAATGTGTGTCAATTACCGGGCCTTAAATAAAATCACAGTGAAAAATCGATACCCTCTTCCTCGTTTAGATGATTTACTTGATCAGTTGAAGAATGTTGTTTATTTCACTAAGCCGGATTTGCACAGTGGATATCATCAAATCAAGGTTGTAGAACATGATGCATGGAAGACTAGCTTTAAAACCAAACAAAGATTGTTTGAGTGGTTAGTTATTCCATTTGGGCTTTGTAATGTGTCGACAACTTTCATGCGTGTGATGAATGATTTATTCAGGCATTTCCTAGATGACTTTGTGATTGTATATTTAGACGACATTCTCATTTCTAGCAGGACTTGGGATGACCATGTAAGGCATGTAAAGCAGTTATTGGATACTTTGCAAAGGGAAAAGTTGTATGTAAAATTTTTGAAATGTGAATTTGGAAAGATTGCACTTGTGTACTTAGGTCATATTGTAGGAGGAGGACAATTGAAAATTGATCCTTCCAAAATTGATGTAATTGTAAATTGGCCTGAGCCAAAAAGTGTGACTGAGTTCTAGAGATTCTTGGGTGCAGTCCAATATTGGAGGAGGTTCATTTCAAACTTCTCCTTTATAGCATCCTGTTTTCATGCCTTAACCAGTATGAAGAACACTTTTTAGTGGGAAGGATAGAAACAAAAATATTTCAACACTTTGAAGGAAAAGATCAGTACCGCACCAATATTGCACTGTTGAATCTTTAAAATCCTTTTGAGATCTAGACAGATGCCAATGGATACACCATGGGTGCAGTATTGATGCAATATCGTAATCCTATATGTTACCACTCTGAAACTTTTAACCAAGTTGTTGTTAACTATCTTACATATGAGAAATATTTGTATGCATTAGTTCAAAGCGTAAAGAAATGGAAGCACTACTTGTTAGGGAAGGAAACAATTATACATATAGATCACCAACCCTTACAATATCTTCAAGTATAGACCAAACTGCAACAATATAAACACTACAGATGGATGGGTTTTCTACAAAAATTTAATTTGGTGATCAAGTACAAGAAGGGTACAAGTAACAAGGTAGACGATATGCTTTCTAGACCTCCTATTGATTCTTCTATTATTTTGAAGAATACTTCTTTATCTCATGATGGCTATATAGAGAAATATACCATTGATGAAGATTTTAAAGAAGTATATGATAAGATAACCCATGGTGCATAGGTAGAGAACTATTTCTGCAGGGAAAATTGCTCTACCATCTTGGAAAGTGATGCAGGAGCATCTCTCCACGTCAGCCAGCCAGCCAGCTAGCCACGTCGAGTGCCTGCATCAAGTGGTATCAGAGCCTTGTTCTTGTCCGTATATTTTAGGCAAGATAAGCAGGGAGATAAGAGAGCACTCTGATACACGTCAAGTGGTATCAGAGCAGGATTCTGTTTATATATTGCAGACAGAGGAGGCAAGAGGAAGACAGAGTTGTTGAGGACTCTGTAAGGATTGTTTGCAGGTAGGCAACAGTCCGGAAGACAGTCAGGGAGACTGTAGGATGATGAAGCTAGTAGAAATCTTAGTGCAAAGTGACAACAATAGATTTGCCAGGAAGGCAAATAGAGGAAACAACATGGCTACTGAAGGCCGTAGGTATGCTGGGAGGAAAGAGGTATGGAGCCAAGAAGATATAGATGAAGAGATTGCTGATATAAAGAAAGAAATAGAAAAGATTGCATTGAAGATGCAACAGAAATCCAAGCCGAGATGGGTGTATGAATGGCACATGAAGGAATCCAAAATCAAAATGGCCAATCAAGGAGTTGATGGTCAGAAGACAATGGAGGCTGTTAACAGGACGATTGAGGTATGTGAACCAAAGACTAAGAGAAGTCTCGATGATTTTGAGAATGAAATGGGATCAGCTGAGGATCTCAAGAACTGCCAGGAGGGCAGAGATGAAATTTCAGTTTGCCAGGTGGGCAACGGGGTGAGATCGCTGCGGGATCTCATGGAATGTGAAGAGGACAGTGAGGGAATTTTACATTGCCAGCTGGGTAGTGAAAGGAGATCGCTGCGGCATCTCGAAGACTACTGGGAGGGTAGCGAAAGCATCTTAGACTGCCAGGTGGGCAGAGATGAGCATTCGAGATTGTCTGAAGGTCTCATGGACTCGAAGGTGAGTTCAATTCAGCAAGGGTTGTTGATGAAGATGGGATCGATTGATCTCATAGTCTGCCAGGAGAGCAGTGGAAGCATCCCATATTGCCAGGTGGGCAGGGATGAGAAAATGAGTCAGAATCAGCCAGAGGAGCTGACAGAGCAGGTGAGCTCGGAAAGGGATCAATAGGTGCAACTGACAAAGGAAGATCAGGATAATATTCTGATGATTGGAGGAATTGGAGTATTCCTACCATTTTCCCAGGAGGAGGCAGAAATTTGTGTTGCAGGTGCAACAACAGTAGAAGAACAGTCACAGCTGACGATGACTGTCAAGGAGGAATTGGAGTAGGTGGTTGAAACTGCCCAAGAAGAAGTAGGTGAAGAAGATGATCATTTTGAGGAATGGCTCATTACTTTCAGCCAAGAAGCTAAGAGAGCTGTAGCATTGGGGCTGACAACGGAAGAAGCAGACGAAGAGGATGATGAGCATTCTGAGGAATGGCTCAGTATTTTCAGCCATGAGACTGAAAAGACTGCAACAGGGGAGGTTGCAGAAGCAGAGGAAGAAGAAGCAGATAGCATTTTCTTTGTTGATATGTGGGAACAGATTGAAGCCCTGGAGGAAAGGGTGAAAGTGAAGGGTGTGCACATCCAACAGGTGAAGTTCGAGACTGATGAAGGAGGCATGGGAGATCATAATTATCTGCTTATGTGCCAAAAAAATTTGCAGTTGAGGAGACTGCAAAAGCAGAGCCAGCCATGGGAGCAGCTGGATGCAGTGATTGAAGAGATCATGGAGCTGATGATCCGATCAGCAAAAACTGCCAGCGAGGAGAGACTGAGCAGAAGGAGAGCAGCGGCAGCAACAGAGCAGCAGCAACAACAACAACAAGAAGATGGAGCAGATGGAAAGCTCCAAAGACTAGCTTGTGGAGAATGATGGATACCAAATTGAAGAGGAGAATTTATTTTCATCCATAGATTGATGGACATACAGAGGTGGTAAACAAAATAGTGGTACTTTTGCTTCGAGGCTACTGCAACAAGCATCCTAATTTATGAGATGAGAAAATACCCTATATACAACATGCTTACAACTGAGCTTTACATTCATCCACTCAGATTTCACCTTTTGAGACATGTTTTGGGTACCTACTTAAGGTTCCTTTGGAATTTATGTATGGGAGAGACTTCGATGTGAATGAAGAACGAATAGAGGACAGAGCCAGCAAGTTCATCCAGAGGATCCAGCAGATACACCAGGAAGTTAGGGAACAGTTGGAGAAAATTCAATCACAGTATAAAGCTTGACATGATAGGCTCAAGGTTGGAGACCGGGTATGGCTTCACATCAACAAGGAGAGATTGAATGGTGAAGGCAAGAAACTCAAGCCCATTCGTTATGGACCCTTCACTATTTTGGAGAAAAGAGACACTAATGCTTTTTATTTAGATTTTCCACCTTATATGCAGATTTACTTAGTTGTGAACGTTGAGAACTTGAAACTTTTTGAGCCTCCCATGATCATGGATCAGGATGAGAAAGTTTCAATACCTTCAGTTGATGAGTTCGCACTTGAGTACTTGGATGAGTAACCAGGGATGATTTTAGGGGCTAAATTTCTCTCATGGGCTAATTTTCCATGGTTTTTCCCCAAAAACGATTCGCTATTCTAAAAATGATTCGCCCAAATTTTATAGGATAAAATTATTTTACCTTAAAAATAGACAAAAAATTATACAAACTATATAAAATCCTTAGAAATTTGAATATTTTTACAAATATATCGCCAAACATTTATAGTTGGCATATGAAGGATTACTAAGATTCGCTAGGGTTTCTACATTTAAAAAAAAATATCATCCTTAAAATCATCCCTAGATGAGTTACAGGAAGATATCATCTTGGACAGAAGGATGAGGACTTCATGCACGGGTGATGTTGATTATCTTCGAGTAGGATTAAAGGGAACACATCCAAGCAAGGAAAAGTCGATTGAGAAGGACAAAGTGAGGGGACTCTTCCCTCACTTACCTATTGATTGATGAAATCTTTTGGTGGTCCAAAAATCTCTCAGTAGGAAGGCTTGATCCAAAAAGGATCCAGAGAAGGCTAAGAACAAATCAAAACTTGCAGAGGCAACTTAGGATGCTTAGAAAGGCTCCAACAGACAAAAAAAGGGAAAAACATTACAAGTTCCCAAAACTCGGTGAAAATGGCATGATCACGAAGAGCGTGTTGCAATATTTCTAATGATGCAAATGACTCGTCAAACTGAGTTACGGATCGAAAAATATTCATGGTGAAAGTTTTGGTCAACCTAGCCCAGTGAGCAGGGATGAGTTAGCATCCATACTATTGACATGAACATCATCACCTGTACAACATATGTGGCAAGCATAGAGAGTGACACATGTCATGATGATGTCAGCATGATGATGTGGCAACACTAGAGGCTACCATGTGTCACTCATTTTTGGACTTTTTAGGCCGACATGTGGCCCAATGAAAAGCTACCACATGGTAGTCTGTATAGGACATGTGGCATCCATACACTACGTGGCATATTGACATGGCATCCATACGACACGTGGCAGGGTGATGTGGTAGGAAGGTGACGTGGCAGGCTGACTATACAACGAGGTGATGTGGGCCAATGATTGGTTGTCACATGGACCAGTCAAGGGTTTCCACGTGGTAGTGGGAAAATTTCCAATGATGCCTAGCAACCAAAAATCCAAAAAATTATATATATATTAAATGGGGTCTGCTAAATCGGATGGTGGTTCCCCCAGATTTGGTGTCATATTCCACCTCCCACCAAACTTGGCAGTCTGCCAAAAAAAATTGTTATAACAATATGTATATAAAGGGGAGGCTCATAGGTTTGACCTTGGGACCTCCTCCTAAACCTCCACCAAACAAACACCTTAAAATAGTCTCCACTAACCAATGCGCCAACCAACCATTAATTCATAACTGCCCATATTTTATTATAAAAGGGGGTTTCAGCCAGTGTAAGAGAATGACAGTATGGAATTGGCATGAATTTCTAGATAGAGGCACATATTTCGAGATAGATCCCAATCATTAATTGTAGGTGCAGGCATGAAAACTGAGGCAAGATTTTTCTTGGGTCCGAAAGTGCCAGACTCGGATCGAGGCGTGGAGACAGTCATTTTTAAGTAATTCGACGCCACGAATGTAGTGGTGATGTTTGTTTTTTGATCTGAGCAAAGATTTTGTAGCTTAACTCTAGAATGAGGTATACTAATGTATTGTGCCCAATTATTTTGTGGAGTTAACAAAAAGGCCTACCCATTTGAGAGAAGGACTCAGGGATGTAGTCCACTAGGGATGAACTCCGTTATCAATTTTTTGCTTTCATATTTCATGCTTATGTCTCTTTCATTTTGAGTTTTTTATTCTTTATGGTGTACTTTAGTTTATGTTCATTTAATATGATTCTTTAATAAGTCATCAGATGAAAATATCCTGGATTAGCCCCTCTCTCACTCTCTGTCTCTATCTCTCTCTCTTGCTCTTTCTCTCCACCACTCTTCCTCACCCTCTCTCTCTCTCTACCCCTCTCTCTTCCCTTCTCTTTCTCTTTCCACCACTATTCTCTCTCTCTCTCTCTCACCACTCCTTATCCTCTTATCTCACTATATATCCCTTACTTCCTCTCCTTCCCTTTATCTTTCTCCCTCCCTTCACAAGGGTCACAGGGGGTCAGTTATTCAAAGTAGATTTGTGTATGAATGAACATGGGCATTGTCCTTGACCCAAAGACATAAGAAAATTTATTGAAGGATCTAGGCACAAGAACATGTGCATGTTTTAAAGTGTGTGTGCGCTTCTACTCAATAATGTGTGCATGTTACTGATCATGTGCACACTCAACACAGGAACACATGTGCATTCCTAAAGATTCCTAGTTGGCAAGTGTGTGGTGGCTCAATGAGCACCAAGGCTATAAGATTATGAACGCATGCATGTTTCTAAGAATGTGTGTTTGTTCCTTCATGCACGCTTTCCTTTGCACCTAGTTTCCACCTTTTTGTCGATCAACTTGTTGCGGACACCCATAGAACAACACTTAGTGAGATCACTCCCACATACCAAGGAATCATGTAGTACAACTAAGGGTGCGATCTTCATCTATCCTCATTCGTTAGCATCATGAAAAATTTGACCAAGCATTATCAATAGAAACCCTTAGACATATTAGAGAGCTATAGCACTTAACACTCCTTTTCTCTTAAGACCCTACAAAACCCTAGCCTCTATACGATGGGTGGTTCAAAAATTAATCTCTAGGAATATAAAAAAAATTGTGAAATCTATTTATACAATGATACTCAAACAAAAGTAATACTCCTACCAGAGTTTAAAAATGATTCCATCTCATACCATTGTGGGCGACCTATCTAAAAATATTCATTGAGCAGTGTTGATGGCATTGGTATAGCTCTAAAGGAAAACCTTTTTTGTAGACCCGACAATGCTATTATGGATGATCTATATCAAAAGATTCGTTGTGCGACATTGATCATATTGGTATAAGTCCTTGGTTACCCTTATGGTGGACTCAATGACACCATGATGTCCACTCAAAACATGACCATGAAGAACATGAATCCTAATGGAAAACAAATTCACTCCTCTTGACACTTGAAGTTGAATAACATTACTTTGTAATTTGATTTTCTTTGATTACTAAAAATAAAGAAACTCCTTATAAAATATATGGTTGAAAAAAAAAAAGGAATTGAAATATTTTTTTATGTGGTTAAAAAAAGATATTTCACTACTTAAAGATATTTCACTACTTAAAAAAGATATGTGGTTAAAAAAAGTTTTATAATTATAACATCTAATTAATTTGAAGTCGTAAGAATATTTCTTTAATGTGGGATAAAGCATTATTATAATATTCATAAATTATAGTTCCAGATTAAAATTTAATGCCTCGTATCAAACGCCCTTTTCTTTCTCATTTCATTTTCGGTTCCTTGAAATAAAGAAATTCCATTGTAGAATGATGCCATTTAAATATGGCATCTAAGTACTTAAAGTCATTTGGAACAGTTTTTTTTAATATAAACGATTGAATACACACTATGTTGCTATGCAAATGTTTGAAGGCAGAATATAGATTCAGAGGAGAAATATTAATTTTTTATTAGCACGAATCGGGAAACATTTCACTTGGGTTGTACTTTGGAATGGGTCGATTCCAGAAAAATTGGCAAGTCAGCCGACATATGTTGCAATTGCTCATCATCAATTTGGTTTGTTGGTTTTTTGATGTTGCTTTAGCACAAGGAGATGTATTTGCAGACGCATTTGGATCCTTTGATTTTCCAATTACCTGCTTAGTTAACATGTGAGTTTTTATGGTAACTCTCATGCGATTTTATTTTTTTTCTTACTTTTTAATTTTATGTCAATTTTTTTTTTTTTTAACTTTTTAATTCTATGTCAAAGTGCTTTTGTATACTTTTTCATTTTACATATTTTGCGACCAAACATTTTTCCTATTTAAATTTAAATTAAGTATATTGTGTATTTTTATTTAAATTAAATGTATTATGTTAAAAATAAGTAAATTATGTTTTTTTAAATTTAAGACATGGGTTATTTAAATTAAGTTATATTATGTTTTTTTTTTTTAAATAAATTAAGGAGACAAGTTATGTTCATCATAAAAATGTTGTTTGTACAATTTTAAAATTAACAAAGTTTATTTGAATAAATAAAAGGTATTATATTATATATTTTTGATAATTTTTTATTTTTATATATTTAAATATGATAAAAAGTATGTATAAAGGTTAGTACAATTTTTGTAAGTCATGTAGTATTAGTTTTTGTAAATTAGATAATATTTAATTTAATAGGGTATTTTTAGGTTAGAAGAGTGATTACTTTCATTGTGGAGGTTATGAGTATTTGGATTAAGATTGATAACTTCTTTGCAATATTTCATCTTCTTCTTATTAACAATTTCATTGTAATTTTGGTTATTATTTTTAACTTAAAGGGACCTAAAAAAATTGCTATGAATATCATTAAATTCTTTTATGTTTCAATAATTAAGTCAAGTTTCATAATCTCTATCCCAACATTTTTTTAAATTATGGTAATTATTTCTCATGCTAAAAGCCTCATAATGGATAGTTCTCACTTGAACAATTCATGTTTATATTTTAGGTATCTAAGCATGTCTTTTGATACAAGATGAAAAACCCCAACCACAAAGAAAATAGATAACAAAAACTCAACACAAGATATTTTGGCCAAAAGGACACATATACTCTTATGTCTTGGTGCATCTCTATTTATAGAAAAAATGATACAAGATGAAAAACCCTAACCACAAAGAAAATAGATAACAAAAACTCAACACAAGATATTTTGGCCAAAAGGACAAATATACTCTTATGTCTTGGTGCATCTCTATTTATAGAAAAAATGATATAAGATGAAAAACCCTAACCACAAAGAAAACAAGTAACAAAAACTCAACACAAGATATTTTGACCAAAAGGACACATATACTCTTATGTCTTGGTGCATCTCTACTTATAGAAAAACAAATAAAGGCAATGGATCAAATGGAAACGATATTAGAATATAACTACCAGTATAAAACAAGAAAAGAAGAATGCTCAAAGATAAGCCATTCTCAAAGTGTAACCACCAGCTAACAATAAAAACAAGTACTAATTTATTATTATTATCTATTTGCTTATAAATGCGCAATATGCTTTATGGGTTGTGTCATTCCTCCTTGTTTAAGAGGAAAGTGTCCCCTTTTCTTCACAAGAAGGGAAAAATGAGTGTTGAACGCCTCCATAGAGTCCCAATTTCCATGTGTGGTTATTTTGTTCGTTGTCCAGTGAGATAGGATGTAGTGATGACCTTTTGTCTGGTTTGTGTAGAAATATCAAAAAGTTCAAGTGAGGGTTGAAAATCTATAATATTCTAGATTGGATGACAAATCTACACCTTTTATTCTAAGTGAGCAGACTCATACAATTTGAGATGAATGGTGTTGAAAATATAATGGATCTACATATTGTTGGTGTGTTTAATTGTCTTATTAAACTTCCAATACATCAATTGTCAACCTAGGGTAAGTATTTTTATTACAAGGTTATCATGCAATGTATATACATGTAGTAATCCTTAGCTAACACTATTTGTATAATAAAATCTCACTAGTCAAACTCACATGGTGATGAAAACAAACTACTATTAACCAGATCAGATCCTTACTTGTATCATTTGGAAGGAAAACTGCTATAAAATAAACCAAACCACTATTTTCTAAGAAAAAGGAATGAATACTTAAAAGGAAAAAACCCACACTTGAATTGAATTAAGCTTACTCATAACAAAGGCAATTCTTCTATCATGATAGCGTAAAGTGGTTGTTGGATGACTGAGAGGGCAGGGGGGCGGGGGTGAATCAGTAATGAGCAATTTATACTTATTTTAACCACAATTTATACTCCTTTAACTTATTCAACAATGTTCATCAGTTCATCATCAATATATTATTGCATCATAAAATTAGCATCCATTAGTGCATAATAAACAATAATAAAGACATCCACACAATATGCATTAAACCAATATTTACATGGAAACCCAGTGCGGTAGAAAACCATGGAATGATTTTCTTATATGTCAAAGACTTACATTCAAGGAAGAACCAACTTCCAATTCTCCAGTGCCAACTAGAAGGAGGATCCAACCCCCTAGTTTCTTAGGCTCCAACTCCCTAATTCTTTGGCTCCAACCATAAGGAGGCTCAAACCCCCTAATTTGCAGGCCCCAACCTGAAGGAAGCTCCAACTCCCTGGTTCTATAACTCCAACCACCTATCCTTGCCCCATCCAACTGCCCTGAAATATAAGTGCCAAATGTAGAAAACCTGTCACTATTACTAAATCAAATAACCTGTAGTTTTCATTTTCACAACCTATGACTGTCAATCCTATCACTGAAATATCATCACAACATGTACCACTCTTCTTCAAAACTTCTCTACAAATCCACGATCTGTCTATACTACAACACACAGGCATCTGTGACTTTCTTAACTACAACTCACAGATGTTCGCGTCTATTCTAATTGAAACTCATAGACTACCACAAACTCACCCAATTTCACTGTCACTGTCTATGATTTTGTCAAACTGTCAATGTAAACCTGATTATGAAAACCTATTACTGTAATCTCATCAACCAAAGAAAATTTACTTACCGAAACCACTCAACCGTATGCACAATATCAACAAGATGTGCATCAACCAGGACTACTCACACATCAACTAGATGTACTATACCACATCATCCATAAACCAAGTGCAACCACTACTACCAGCAAGTGCCTCCAACAATGTACCAATCATGTGTCAACTACACATCAACTATATGTCCCAACATGTACCCAACATGTACCTCAACCATATACCAAGGACATATACCAATATAACCATAAAAATTTCTCTAGCAATACATCACACTATCGATAACCAAATACCATAAGTCCTCACTTTAAACCATGTGCCCAAACCTCACTATTATTTAACATCAAGCATATATTGACCATATACCAATATCACTAACATAGACCTCTCACAATGTGACACAATATATACAAATATAACTCATACATGCACCGGTAATATTCTTCAATAGATGTTCCTCAAAACATTTACTAAAACAGATACCATACCTCCAAGAGGGCATATACCAAACCTCACAAAGGCATGCCTCAAGCATGCTCCACAACACCACTAAGATACAATATCAAAAGATAGTCATGAAAATACCTTTAAATCTGTATTAACTCTGTTGTATCTGTTAGCGCTCTGTAATTTGCCTAAGGTTGCGGAGGCGATCACAGAGGTAACCTCGAACCACTTCGAGTCTTGGATCTAGCCCTCCAAGACTCAGAGAGGGATCTCTCTTTTAGATTTAACTTGGTTTGTAAGGGATGGATTTTAGGCTAGCTATGAAAGTAGTGAAAATATGGAGTTTTTGATTTTTAAATGGTTAGTTTGGGACAGCAAGGAGGGCCATTGGGCAAATGGGGTCTGCGCTTTAAACAATGTGATTCACTCTCAGATCTGGACAAAGTTCTTTCACAGGGCAAGGTAGTGGCAATATTGGATCGAATTAAGATTAGATGGCGTTGTTTTGAGGAAGAAATAAGGGAGGAAAAAACCAAGCAAAGGAGCAGCTAAGAATTCCTTGACTGAGCTCTTTAGATGAATAACATAAAGATTGTCAAAAGGACAGATGCAGAGTATCTGCTGATAAATTCTGCTATGTTTACTTACTTCTGACAATAAGAACTGAAAAAACAATTGGAAAGATGACAGGAAAACACTTTAACAGAGGAAAAACACCACCAATACATCCACACAAGAATCCTGTGAACAACATGTTCATTTCTTATTGATCATCTAAAAATTACAGAGAAGAAAAAAGGTTTTCTGGTCATACATAACCCACAGTCCAGCAATGAAACTCACAGGTCGAACCACCTCACACAGGTCGACCCTCTCCTCTTATCCCAGTCGAACCCCTGTTTTGTCTTTTTTAGGCCTATAAATAAGAAAAATTGCCTCAGCCTTTCAAGGCGTGAGCTCACAACTCTATTTCTGAAAATAGAAAACAGTTACACAACTAGACACATGTCAATTTGTTTCCTCAAACAAATCGCACAGCAAATTAAAGGGAAAATTACAATTGATAACTATTGCCTCGACATCTAGCATATTGGAGGATGTTTAAGATTCGTTGGCAAATAGATTGTAATAGCACCAAACACCAATGAATGCAGCAGTCATGAATGCTGGAGGTTGTTGAAGACTGGCTGGAGTCGAATCTTCTTAGACAGGATGCTTTGCCACCTGTGTTCTAACTGCCAGGTGTTCAATGTAAATGAACTCATTGTTTGCCATCTGGTTCAACCAACATCTAAACACTGGGACATTTTCCATTTGTGTTATTTGGAAGCCTCGAAATAGGGATACTCTGCCACTTTGTTGTAACTGTTTCCTCAACGCTGGGTTGTTTCGCCACTTCTCATGCGTGAAATTAAACTCCCCCTGGTGTTTCTCATGCAATTTGAAAGAGGCTGCAATTTGTTTGAGTTCATAATTTGGTGAATTTCAAAACCTGTCATTATAGCAATATCCTGCAGTAGGGTCTTTCTCCTCTCGCCAAAACCTAGAGCTTTGATAGCAACAACTTTAACACTGGATTCTAGTTCTTCTGACTTGCGTTTTAGAGAAGGAAATCTTAATGTTAGTTTCTTTTTTCTATCTCCTCTGTTACTTGCTTTATCTTCTTCTTCATCTGGTTCTTAGATCACTGTAACACCCTTTTCCGTATAACTATTGCAATTTGCCCAACTAAATCGTACCAATGTTGGAAATCCAAATATTGGATGTTTATTTTCTTCTAGCCAGGCTTTTGTTTCAGGATTCCCTGGATATCTTGAGCCAAAGTTTTTTCTTATGCCCTCAGCAATCTCATCCAATACCCAGCCCCGCAAAGCATTATCCCTGGTCACCTTAGCAACAATGCTTGCTCTGCTGACAATTGGATAAAGACTGACAACTTTCTTAGAAACTACAAATTTAATGCCAGGAAATTTTTCTTTAGTTTAATTCTGTATTTATCTGCATCTCCAACGGTGTCAAAATAAACCTTTGAGAGTAAAACCCCCTTAGAAAGAACCGTATTGACAAGGCTCGTGGCAGCATCATGTGAAATTGTATTCAGGTTGACTTTTATCCTCTGAAGCATTTTTGTAGAAAGCTCCCCTGGATCAATTATATCAACAACCCAACCCAGAGAAACGTCAGCTTTAAGACTTTCAAACAATTCTTCTCGCTTCTCCTCCTTTCCAGGTATGAGAGATTCATAAATTAAAAGAAACCGTGTTGTAAGTATCTCCAGATCAACACATTTCCTGGATTCACATCATTATGTGCATATGGAGGATCAAATCTATGCATATGTTTCAAGCCTGCACACAACTGTTTAAATATATGAAGAACTATGCCAAGAGTGAAAAATTCATTCTTTTCCTTCATGCTTTGAGCATTGTCCAGCAAAGTCCCATTCAAATAAGAAGGAAACAACAGATAAGCTTCTTGGTTCCAAGTTCCTTCCTGTGGTCCCTTCACTTCTTCAAAGCATAGATTCCATCTTCTGATAAGTGAGCCGAGTCTTTAGGCCTCTTACCAGGGTTGAGGCTGGGCTTCTCTTTAACCAAATAAATGTAAGCAAACCCTCCCTCTCCGAGTTGCCTTATTATTTTTAACCTTCTTTCATTGATCCACACATCCCCCATTGACAGCATCGTACAAAAGATTAAAGCCTGAAAATGTGCATCCCATGGCTGAACTGGTTCGGAAATTCAGAATTGTCCGCAGATCTACTTATTTCATCACACCTGAACGAACTAGCTCCTTTAGAAGTGCCCACAAAATGTAGGTTCTCCTCTTCTAGGGACTGACGACATGAAATCTCTGTCAAAGACTCCTTTGTTCATAAAAGATCAAGTATCATTGGAATATCGTACTGGCGAGGACCAACAACAGGGGCAAACTCGAGGAACATGCAACCTTCCTTTGTAACTGTGACTCCTCCTCATTGGACACCTTGACTCTGTTTCGAACATCTGGCATAGGGTTTAAAGGCCGCGTTTTATATATTTGGTTTCCTGTGGGCAATATCCCACATTCGCGTGGTGAACTCAACTTTGGGCATTTAAATGAGCTGACAGTCCCTTGTTATGTGGATGAAGTGAGCCCAAGGCTTGGGCTTTGGGGTTTGGTGTTGGCGTTGTGATGGCTAGTGTGTTTGCTGTTGGTTTGTGGAGTTGAATATTCGGGGGGTTGGCCCTAGGCCAAGATAAGTTTTTGCTAAAAATATTGGCAAAATATTTATATTTTGACAAACAAGACTTAAAACTCTGTATAAAGGCCGAGAACTAACTTAGACTTAAAAAAGGCCAAACTAGACTAATAAGTTCAAAGTTCAGGTTAACAACCAAAACCAAAAACTTAACCATGTATTATTTTTGCCATCCAAACCAACTATTCATATTTTCTTGCCCAAAATGCACAGACACTCGCTTTGAATCTCGCGCGCAAGCACTCATCTTATGCTTGGTCAGTGTTGGGCGCTTTCTGCTGCCTTCGCCATGTGTCATGAGTGAACACATATGCCTGAAAAAGATAAATATTATTTAGAACACTGATCCCCTATTATATAGGGTTCTAACAGTATCTGATCTCTGAAAAACACACCTGCAGTCTCTCCTCATATCCTACAACCTAGAACAAGCATATTCATCCTCTCCCTTTCTACATATTCACGCTTTCTCCTTCTAAAACTCGCGGGTTTCCACATTTTCCTCCTCTATGGCCCGCAGATTCCTATGCCTTAACTTCTATATAACTCGCGGATTTCCTCTGAAACCCCGGTTCATTCACTTCCTCTGTAGCTACAAAAATTTCATCCTTTCATACCTTCACTTCCTCAAGCCTACGCTTTCTCATATCTTTCAATGTATATCTGCAAATAACCTTTCAAAAAATGGATATTCAATAATTTTCAATAGGTAGGTTGATCCTGAATATATTTGAAGAACGAAATGAATAAATATTATTATTAAAATATGTTTAACACAGAATAACATATATACAGTAAAATTGGCTTCTATTCAATAAGGAAATAAGATGAAACTGTAAAATGCAGTGGAAACAAGATTTCTAGACTGGCGGCGGCTTATCTCTGAGAAGAGATGTCATAGTTGTGCTCATTCATAAGAAGATTATTACAATGAGGCTCTGAAGGAATTTTTATAATAAAAAAGAATGTAAAAAATGATAGACATCCAAAAAACCTAACCCTAAGAGATGAAGTGCCAAAAGTCATGTGGGCCCCGTTTGGGTAAGTTAGTACATCAACTTCCTGGGGTCGTAACTTTTTCATATAATCTTCGTTTTAGGTGCACGATAGCCTGTTGGAAAGGCATTGTTGGTGTTGGAAGTCACCTTTGTATTGCAAAAAAGGTAAGCCCAAGGCCCATCAGTTTATATGTCACAGTAAATAGTTTAAAGGGTGGTCTAATGGATGTAGTCTCAATATTATGTCGCTTTAACTCGAAAAACTGGGTTGGGGAAGCACAAATAAGTGAGGTCTTGATCTAACTTAATCCAGTAAGTTTGTATAGTGGTGAGTAGGCAGAAGAAACATGAGAAAAGTATGGCAGTCTACTCTAGACATCCGGTCTTCCAGCAGCCTGCGGAGGAAAAGTCTCAGATACAAGATCCTCTTGGATCTGAGAACTTCAAGAAGTTGAAAACGTTGCAACAACAGATATAGTCAAACATACACTATAATATAGTCACAACACCTGATTGTATCATCCATTCCCGAGCTTTCATATTCAAAAGAAAAGAAATGAAAGGATAAGTTGGTTTCCATTAAACAAGAAGTCTCAAATAATAGTCATAACCATAGAACCAGAGGCCTCGTTAAAACATTACAATTTGGAGCGCAACTTTAGCATCGACATTGAAAACAAATGGAAAAAATTCCTACAAATAGTTTGAACTTGCTCCTCTTGCTGAAGGTGCGATCATGTCATGATTTTAAGGCTTTGCATTGGTAAGTTTCTCTGTCAGGCTGCGCATGGAGATGTTGGTCGGACTGCCCATGCAGTCTTCTGTCAGACACGATCTCTAACAGACCAGACTGACGTGATGCCTCTGTGATTTGTCTCTTTTTGGAATTCTATTTAAGGAAGGAGATGATGTCTCACCCACCTTCATTATTTACATTAACTGCTACATAGGGATCTGAGAGTATCAAGTCAGCTTTGCATCTGAAGGACGTGGTAGTTTTCCATTGGCTGCCTACTACTTCATTGAACTATTGCAAGGGGACCCAGATGACAGACGTGGAGGAGGATATGGTGGGGCTGATGGCTCCATCGATGCAGAGGTGAGGCAAGAGATGCCCATGTGGATAGTCGTGGCAAATGGAAGGTGACCGAGAAAGTATGGGTGGTGGAAAATGTGGGTGTTGCACTGGGACAGGACATCGATGAAGTGGCACAAGGTGATGAAGTGGAGGCAGAGAAAAATCCATGGCAGTGGACGAGATGGGGAACATCTTCCTAGAAGGAGGTGAGAAGTAGAACACTTGGCATGAGATGGTAGGCGACAGTGATAAAGGGACATGGTTTGAAGGTGAGTGGAGGACAAGTGTACCATAATGAGACGAGGAGGGAGAACGAGCAATGTGATAGGCAAAGGTGAGGGACGGAGTGGAAGACAGATGTCAACAGGGGGCGGTAGTGGTAAGGGGAACTAGTAAGCGATCTACTTGGAGGGGGTAGGAAATAGTAAGAGGTTTTAGGCAGGGAGGGGGGGGGGTCTGAGTTAAGGAGAGGGTGAGACGTTAGTGGGGGCCCTGCATTTTAAAACCACCAACTTGGACCCCCCCGCTCATTAAATAAAAAACGTCAAGGGTGGGGGTCTGATATGGATCATGCGTTGTAGATCTGGGCACACAGATCTCATACACCTAGATCTATTCTTCACTTAGCGTGACGCGCCTGCACACACAAAACTTAGGATAAATGGGTTTTAGCCCATTCCTTGCTACTTTTTCGCTAAAGGGGTCCATTTCTTAGGAAAAAACCCCCTTACAAATTAATGTGAAAACAGGTCTATCAGAGGAATAGACATTCTGACTGTGGCAATCCCTAAAAAATGTTGTTTAGGGCCTCAAAATAGCCCTGTAAGTCAGGGACCCGAAAATTAGAGACAAAATTACCAAACTGGAGAACTGCCAAAATGAGCCAGTTGGAATAGGTGGGAGGGCATTGACATCCATATGGATCAATCCTCCCCCCTTAGGAAGAAATGGTCTCCATTTCTTTGATTTCCCCCATCAGATGAGGAAATTTCTGTTGAATTTGGCCCCGGGTGAGTCACTTTCCTTGGTGCAGGAGCTAGCCTTCTTTGTCAACTCGATAAAGCTAGATCCTTTGTTGGTGAGTTCCTTGATCTGTTTGTCCAAAATCTGATCACTGTAAGGCTGTGGATTTGGTGAGCTTGGTGTCCAGTAGTGACCAGAGGCTTGACCAGAATGTGATGAGAAATTGACTTTCCTGATATGAGACAATGGTTTGTGGGATTCCAAAATGTACCCAGACTCATTCAAAGAAGATATTGGCAGTGTCCTCCACTATTATTCTCTTCTTGCAGGTGGCCAAAATCATCATCTTATAAAAGAGATCCACAACCACAAAAACACCATCATTTCCCCACACGGCGGACGGAAGGCCCAACATGTACTCCGTTGAGATGGATTCCCACGGCCTGTTAGAAGTAGTTAGAGGGGTGTACAGGCCCTATTTCTTAGTGGATGGTTTGGAAATCACACAGGCAGTGTAGGACCTGATATACTTGCTGACCTCTTGTCGAAGTTTTATCCAGTAGAAATTTTTCTGCAACATTGCCACTGTCTTTTTGACACTGAAGTGCCCTACCACCCGACTGTACTAGGCTTCCTAGATAAGCTTCGCTCACTCGCTTGATGGAACGCAGATATGGACCAAACGACACAACCATTTGTCTTGAAGATGGAAATTAGCGACAACTGTGTTTGCGCCCAACATTTGGTAGGTGGTGGCAAAGTCCGGGTCTATCTCATAGAGTTGAGGCCATCCAAATGTCTCATGGCCGTAAGAGTCTAGCACTGTCGTGAGTTTAACGATTGGTGGTCTAGTGAGGTAATCAATCACGCGGTTGGTGCTTCCCATTTTATGCTTGATGTCTAGGTGGAATTGCTGCAAGTACGTGGAAATTTTTTTATGGCAGTCATTCTGCAATTTTCCCTGTGTCTACATGAACTGCACTGGCTTATGATCAGTGTGGATGACTGTCTCCTTCCCAAAAATGTAATGTCTCCACTAGTGGCAGGATTTCACAATGGAGTACATTTCTTTGTCGTAATTAGGGTACTTATAGACAACATCTTACAGTGTCTCACTATGATCAACCACGGGATGGTTGTGCTGAGTGAGAACGACATCCACAACATAGTCTGAAGCATATGTCTCGATCTCAAAGGGATGTTGCAGTTCTGTTAGTGAAAGTACTGGGGCTGAGCACAAGTGCTACTTCAAATCATTGAACACTTGTTGTTGGGACCGGACCCACACAATTTTTTCCTTACCACCATCCCTAGTTATTTGGCTTAGGGCCCATGCAATATGGGAGAATCTGAACATGAACCCATGGTAGAAATTAACAAGGCCCAAGAAGCTTCGAAGCTCAGTGAGTGTGTTTGGGGTTGGCCAATCATGGATGACTTGGATTTTGACTGGATCCATATGTACACCATGTTGATCAACAATATGTCTTAGGAAATGAACCATGTCCATGCGAGAAGGATCATTTTTCCAAGTTTGCATAGAGTCGGTGTTGTTGTAGGGTGTGCAGAACCTACTGAATATGTTGCAAGTGTTCTACCCAAGTCTTGTTGTAAATGAGGATGTCATCTATATACACCACTACCAAAGTATTGGTGAATGGTCACAGGATATCATCCATCATCCTCATGAAAGTGGCTGGAGAATTTGTCAAACCAAAGGGCATGACCAACGATTCAAAAAGACATTCATTTGACTTGAAGGAAATATTCCATTCATCTATCTACTCTATTGGGACCTAGTGGTAGCCAGACTTTATATCAATCTTACTGAAGTATATTTCCCTTGTGAGATGATCAAGGAGGTCGTCGATTCGGGGAATCGAGTATCGGTTTCTAACTGTTATTTTATTTAGTGCCCTGTAATCAATATAGAGTTGCCAGGTTCCATCTTTCTTCTGTACCAGCATGATTGGGCTGTTGCAAGGTGATGATATGGGATGGATGTGATCCTTGTGGATAATTTCTTGGATTTGTCGCTTGATCTCCTCATTCCCTAAAAGAGAGCGACAGAAGACTAGCCTATTGGGAAGCAATGCACTGGGGGTCAGATCGACGGGGTGCTCTGACCTGATAGTGCAGAGGTACCCCAGTAGGTGTGGAGAAGATATCTGAGAATTTTTGGTAGGGTGAGTCGCTTGACAACCTATGATGAGGTGAATTTATTCCGGCTACCGCTATCAACGATGAAGTGGAGTGGGGGACCCTTAACCCACATTTGTGAATGAAAAAGGAGCTCTCCTTCCTCTGGATCGTCTAGTTCATCAGGCTGGATCTTGGTGGTAGAAATGATAGAACTGGGTTTTACATCTATGATCCATATCCCCCTTTCTAGTTCTGACTCAGATTCTAAGCCCACATCTAATTTAGAGGATTTCACCTTAGCCACCAATGACTGCTTCGAGCGAAAATCAACGGTGTTATGCCAGGGGATCTTAAGGAAGTCACATCACTTCCTAGTATCTTTATTTGTATTTTCGGTGTCCTTCTTTGCTTGTGGCCTGGAATGGTTGTCCTGAGGCTTTCCATCCTTTCTCTGTCCTTTTTTCTTCAGGTTGGGGCTGCCCTTTCCTGGATTTTGTTGTGAGGGGTTCCCAGGCCCAAATTTTCTCGTCTTTTGTTGGATATTCTTCTCGATTTTGATGACATATTAGTAGGTTGTGCCCAAGGATGACATGTACAAAAACTCTAGTTCAACCTGGATGTATCTATGCAAACCTCCACGATACTTGAGCACCAAGTGTCACTCAAAATATTTGATACCCAACTTGGTGCATAATGTAAATTCTAACCTTGTACAATATCTACTACAAACAGATATTCATAAAAAGAACATAAAAGATACAATGGTAAATACAAACATTACACAGAGATTTTTCACCTGGAAACCCAAACCGGGAAAACCAGTATATTCTATATTCATTCATTGTGTTACAATGTTTACAATACAAAATACATATAGGATCCAACTACATCCAAAACCCTAACCCAATGACCTAGATTAGTCCAAAATCCTCATTCCCTAACCGGAAATAGAAAACCATCGACAAAGAAACCATGTGCTGAAAAACCACCCAAATATAATGCGGTCCCTAAAAATGTGGTCCCAATGCTACTCATGCAAAGAATATAACACATACCCAACTCACAAGGTATGGAAGATATTTGTGAACTCAGGCACCACTTGGTCTCTTTCCTACCGCGACGTCATCCATTTTATGTACAGGTCGTCATAACTTCCAACAGGGTAGTATTGTTCCTTAACAACATCCATGAAGGAATCCTAGGTGACTACGATTGTAAATAATGAGGGTTCCTCTGTTTCCTATTTCTCACAGAAAGTTTCCCACCAATCTTTGACATGGGGGACAACTTTGAGGAGCGCAAAAGTAATATTTTCTCTATTCGAGAAGTTATGGACAAAGAAATACCCTTCTAGTAGATTCAACCATTTGTTTACTGTATCTGTGTCTATCTGACCTTCAAATATAGGAATATCAAAGATAATTTGTACCTTGAAGGGCGTGGCACCTCCATTTGAGAAAGATGCATCACCTTTTGGTACTCGCAAAGGATTTGTGCGACACTATCCTTCATATCATTCCTCTATTGCATGAGGAATTCCTCGAGAAACATTTTGAAGGGATCTCCTATCCCATCATATTTCTTTTCTTCTGCCATGAGAGGTCATTTAGGCGTGCGAGAGATTTTTTCCTCAAGAGAAACAAGCTCGAGACCCAATTATTTGTACCCTGACTTCGTTGAGGACATGCATTAAGAACGACAAGGAGAAGATCGCTTTGATACCATTGATCCAGAATATATTTGTAGAACGAAATGAATACAGATTATTATCAAAAGATGCTTAACACAGAATAACAGATATACAATAAAACTGGTCTCTATTCAATAAGTGTAAGTTTTAAACCTGTGAAGTAAATCAATGCATATAGATTCTTAAGAAAAACACAATTTAATCAATGGATCATACACATAGTACACAAAGATTTATTCTGGAAACCCTCAACTGGGGAAAACCTCTCTTATATTCATTATATTGAATTTAACCATTCACCATACAATATATACAATGTTTTTAGGTATTTCGTAGATACCAAAACCCTAATCCCTTATTCTGTGAATAATTTAGAAAAACGCTAAAAATAGCAAAAACTGTCGAAATTTTTTTTTTGGGGCGTTGCCCCAAACGCTACGCATAACCACAGGGGGCCATACCTGGCCCCCCCTGCAACCCCCCTAGGAAGCACCTGGCGCACACGACACAAGGATCACTACTAGAGGGATTGTCAGATGCAGTTGTCAAATTTGGTGCGCCCACACACACACATGCAAAGAATATAACATATACCCAACATTCTCCCACTTGTTGTTTTCTTTGAATCTAGGGGCCCACGAGATTATATAGTCAACAATCCAAGGAAGAAATTCCCATTGTTACACTGAGCATAAATGAGGTCAATTTGTTGAGCCTTTCCGATGGCTTCCTCTTCGGATTGGGGGAAGGTGGATGCCACATCTTTTTCAAGTATAGAGACGAGTGATTTTAGAAACCAATCGAGACGTTGTTCTTTGGTGGTTTCTACTTTACATAAACTACGTCGCCGACGCCATTCGTGAATGTGGTCGACAATAAGTGTAGCTGAGGTTTGTTTGCATTCAAAGAGAATTTCTAGACTAGTGTCATGACAAAATGGTAATTGAAAAAGGACAAGAATGCTTTTACCAAGGATTCAAAAGTCATGTGGGGCCCTGATTTTTCGTCCACATACCATTTGGCTGATGGACCAGTGAGTGTTCATTGAAATAACCTTAAGCGGATGGATTCATCCATGATGTTGTTTGAATATCACCATAAGTGGAAGGCCATGACATGGTTGGCGGGATCTTCCCTCGATTTTCCTTCAAATTTGGGAATATTTGAAGGTAGTTTGGTAGGCATATTGGGCCATGTGGGGTCATGTAATATAGGATCATTCATGAGTTTACTTAAATCAGGAATGTTGAGAGATGCCAAATATGGCATGGGGGGTGGAAGTGGAGGATTAGTTCTAGCCATGGTGTGAGCAGGTAGTGGACCTGACCCTTGAGGGGGGTTTGGTGAGTTTGTACTTCTCCCTTGAAAAGAAGTTCCCCCCCCCCGAATCCTTGTGAAGAAGAGTTAGTGGATGGATGGCCTTTGGAATTGGACCCAAGTAAAGTCGAAGCAAGCAAAGTTGATCCCAAAATAGTGGCATTCGCAGGGGTGTGATATGGTTGAGCATGTGAGTTGGAAAGACTAGGAACTCCTCCTAGAATAGGAGGGAGACTCTGCAAGCGTCTAGAATGACAGGGATTCTGTTGGTCCCCTATGATGTATGACTAGCAAAGTGAATGTGTGCAAATGGTGATGAGAGAAATAAATGAACAAGAGACTTGTATAATTTGGACCTTTACAATATATCTCACAATTGCATGTAATCAAATGAGCATCATACATAAATTAACTAAAAATAAGCATACATATGGGTAGGTGGATTTTTTCTGCATGGAAGAATAAAGAAAACAAATTCTTGTGTCCTAAAATATGTATCTTCCTTCCTCTCAAATAGCACTAGACCTTTGAAGAGCACTCAACAGTGGGGTCTGAAGCCATCGGAAGAGGAACTAGTGAAGGATGAAATAATCAGTTATAATGAGGGGTAGAGGGTGTATATCTTGAAAAAACTGGTGATATTTCCCAATAGCCACATAGAATTTTATCAAGGTGCAAGTGCAGCCCACAATTGCCACCTGGGTAGATGATCTAGATTTGATCACTAGGTACCTCGGCCAAAGTGCGACATTTAGATTTTTGGCCTCAGAAATGGGTCAC
>ML784779.1:662629-673390 GCA_009831015.1 Picea engelmannii | reverse complement strand
TTGCAGAAGCTTTACATATAAAACATAAAAAAAAAAAATTACATTCTATAGATATATGAGTTCCTATTGAAATAATAGTAAATATAGACATGCAACATATACAGTGAAATACCCATAAACATACATACATTTATAATCACACATATGATAAAACCATAAAATAAGCATGTAAATAACAATGCAACATGTAGATTTATCACACGATTGGTACTTATATTGGAAAGAATGTCACCAACTACGTGCAGACTGTGCATGAACCTCCTAGCCTTAGACTACACTGTTCATCACTCTCAACAGTGAGTCACCCTCGAGCTAGGAGTAAACTCCACCTAGGTAAAGGGATTCCTAAAAAGGCTAAAGGCTCATAGAAAACATGAAATGCTGTGTGTCGGGTTCTCACTCAATCAACAACCTACAACCTCTCATTCCCCACATGCATGTCCCACCCAAGGAAGTGTGCCCCTTCTCTTCTCAAAAGTCTTTTGATTGCCCCACTTCCCTTCTAGGGTTTCATCAACATGTTGGATAGGAAGTCTCTGAGCACTGTAGCTGCAGTTTATCACCTTCAATAAATCGATCCTCAACAATTCTATAACACAGAGAAATTCTCATGGGCCTGACAACTCGCCTCTTCAATATCCCACGAGCCGACAACTTGCTTCTTCAATCTTACTCTCTAGCTAACTAGCTACACGAACAATATGGCTATGGATATCGGCTCAGGTACAGTGATAGGAAAGTACGAGGATAGCTTAATGATTGTGCAAATGCTTCTGGATGATGGCTCAATGATCAATGGAATGAAGGTAAGAATCATGGAAAGGATGATGGTAAGAATGATGGCGAATGTGTCCAAATGAACTAAGTCTTAACAATATGTATGCATGTCCCCAACTTGACACTTGTCATGTTGGAAGCTACTTTGGTCCACTTGTCCCCAACTTAAGAACTTAGGATAAATAATTATCCATACTTCATGCTTTAAGAAATATTAATATAATATTCCTTTTTGGCTTAAGTTCTCTAGCTTAGCATTTTTCTTTAAATTTTGACCCTCCCTTTCCATAACTGGTGGATTCTAGTCCCCCATCTCTTTTATCATGGTCGATATGCACAAAATGATGTATTTTATATTAATCATGAGACATATACAAAATAGGTGCACTCGCCTTTAACATCTAGACACTCTGGCCTAATTCCAAAACATAAGAATCTCAGTGTTTATAACTGGCTCACCAGCCTATAACACATACCATATACAGAAAGGCTAGCTGACATCAACATCGCGTGCACTTTAGTTACTGCGCGCAGTATCCGACAATGTGCACACTTCATCATTTTACTGCGTAGTACTGGCACACACTATTCCATGAAAGGTGCATTACAAAATGATGTCAAAACAACCCACTAGCTTAAGTACACTTGCATTACATTTACAATTGGGTTCGGCTGAGGGATATTACAATCCCCTCCCCTTATTTATGCACTATCCTTAGTGCATCATGTACCCATATACAACAATATTTTCAAAAATCCTAAAAAAGATGCGAGTATTCTACCCGCATTGCATTCTCATGATCCCAAGTAGCGTCCTTAGGACCATACTAGGTCCATTAGACCTTTACAAGCCCTATGGCTCGATTTCGGAACTGTTTGATTTTCTGGTCCAGAATGCACACTGGATGCACTTGGAAAGTGCCTTCTTGCTCCACCTGAATCACATTACAATCAATAACATGATTAGCATCAAGTATATATTTCTTTAGAAATGAAACGTGGAATACATTATGAACAGACATAGATGTAGGTAATGCAATCATATAAGCAACTGGACCAATCCTCTCTAGGATTTCAAATGGCCCACAAAATCTAGCTGCCAACTTGGTGCAGCTTCCCAGCTTTAGGGAACTCCTATTAGCTTTCACTTTTAGGAAAACATGATCACCCACTTTGAACTCTCTGTGGGTTCTATTCTTATCGGCATAAATTTTCTGCATGTCTTGGGAAGATTTCAAATTCTGCTTAGTTTTTAACATTTGATCCTCCATCTCCTTGAGCAACTCTAGCCCAAATACTATCCTATCAGTTGGATTATCCCAGCTCACTGGAGTATTTCACTTTCTGCCATAAAGTGCTTCAAATGGGCTCATCTTCAATGATGCCTGATACCCATTGTTGTAAGTGAATTCTACCAAGTGTAGGTAGTCTTCCCATTTCGATGGTTTGTCCATCACATACATTCTCATTATGTCTTCTATAACTCTGTTCACCCTCTCTGTCTATCCATCAGACTCAAGATGATAAGCTATACTAAAGTTCAGATTTGTTCTGAATCCTTTGAACAATCCTTTCCAGAAATTTGAGGTGAATTTCGGGTCTCTTTCGGACACAATTATTTTAGGAATTCCATGCAATCATTCCACTTCCTTCATGAAAATATCAACAATATTTGACTCTTTGTGAGTAGTTTTTAGTGGAATAAAATGGATAGTTTTTGTAAGCTTTCCACCACCACCATGATCAAATCATGTAGCTTGCCTGTTCTCGGAAATCCCATAATAAAATCCAGTGTCACCACTTCCCATTTCCATTTAGGAATGGGAAAAGGTTACAACAACCCTGTTGGGTGCCCATGCTCATCTTTAACTTTCTGGCATTCCATACCTCTAGTGATGTATTCAACGACCTCTCTTTTCATACCTGGCCAAAAGTAATGGCTCTTGACCATTGCCATGGTTTTCTGATATCTAGGGTGCCCTGCATAAGGAACGTTATGCATCTCATGAAAAATCATATGTTTCTACTGCCAACTCCAAATCATGAGTGTCATAGTTTCTTTCATGCTCCTTCAACTTCCTTGATTCATAGCATATAAAAAACCCATTTTGAGTGAGAACTTGTAAGGTAGCTAGAGAGGTAGTGGGGGGGCCCAGAGGGCCCATAGTGATAATAGTGGAGGTCATTCAATGTAAGGTGGACTAGGTCCACTATATTATTAAATAAGGCCGACTATGGTAGTTAGATATAATAAATGAGTAATTAGATATAATAAATATAAGAAAACTTCTTAGAAGGTTCTACTTCTAGAAGATTTCTCCTCTAGAATGTTCTAAGGTGATGGTAGCACTATATAAAGGGATTCAAGCAATGTAATGAGATATGAAAAGAAGTATTGTATTGGAGCGGTAGCTCAATAGGAGGATTCCCCCTCGAAGAGGCAAGTGAACAAGAGAGGATATCTTCCATAATAGGATCCATTGTATGGTGTTTCCCTACCTCAAGGGTTTGGTAATAATAAAGTTGTGGTTTTCTATATGGTTTCGTAGATCTTTTGTGGTGATTGTATTCATATATATTTGGATCTATTGTGATATTTTGTATTCAGGTATTTGGTTCTTAACAGGACTCCACCAATTCCTTCATTGCATCCATCTGTGCATACAATAAAGTCTTCATTTGGGTCTACAATCCATAGTATTAGAGCACTTATCAATAATTGTTTCAAATGTTGGAAACTCTTTTCACAATCCAGTGTCCATTGAAACTTCACACCCTTCCTTTGTAAGAAAGTGATTGGGTGTGCAATCTTTGAGAATCCTTCAATAAATATCTTGTAGAAGGCTGCAAGACCCCTGAATGATCTCACCTTTGTCACATTCTTTGGCGCTGACCATTCTCTAATGGCTTCTATCTTCTCAGGATCCACTGTTATCCCATCCTTTGAAATGATATGCCCTAAATAATGAATTTGTTTCTAATAAAATGAACACTTTCTCAATTTGGCACACAATTGATTCTCCCTTAATACTTGCAACACCATCCTCAAATTATGGTCATGCTCTTCCTTAGAGTTAGAATATATAACAATTTCATCCAAAAAGACAATGACAAACTTGTCTAAATATTCTTTGAAAACACCGTTCATTAAGCACATGAAAACAGCTGGTGCATTTGACAACCCAAATGGCACCACTATGAAATCATAACAACCATACCTTGTCCTGAAGGTGGTCTTGCTAATATCTTCCTTTTTAATCCTTACCTGATGGTATCTTGATCTGAGATCTATCTTTGAAAATATCCTTGCATCCTTCAATTGATCAAAGAGATCATCAATCCTTGGCAGAGGATACTTGTTCTTAACAGTCACTTTATTCAACTGTTTGAAGTCAATGCACAATCTTAATGTTCCATCTTTTTTTTTCAAAAAATAAACTGGGGCACCCAAAGGTGACACACTTGGGCGTATATACCCCTTCTTAAACAGTTCTTCAAGTTGCATTTGCAACTCCTTCAATTATGGTGTACTCATTCTGTAAGGGAGTATTTTACACTGGAGTTGATCCAGGCATTAGATTTATAGAGAAGTCAATGTCCCTCCTTGGGGGTAGTCCTGGTACCTCCATGAATACATGTTTAAACTCTTTCGGGACTACATAATCTTCCAAATCCGACACCTTATCTTTAGGTGTCTCTTCCATATGAGCTGCAAATATTTGACACCCTTTTCTATAACATTTCTTCAGTTGAAATGCTGAAATTTCTCTAATGGTTACTGCCCTAGGAATTCCCTGCACTTTCCTTTGGTTCCCTTCCTCATCTAGGCAAGTAAATGCTTTGTTATGACAGTCTAAGAGAGCATGATGTTGGTCCAACCAATCCATCCCAATTAGACAGTCATAGGAACCTAAAGGCAAGATGTTCAAATCTACCTTGGTGCTCAGTCCATTCATGTCCATCAGACATAACTTAACCATCTCATTAACTTTTCTTTTGGCTCCTGTAGCTAGTTGCACCAACCAATATTTTCCATGCTTTCTTCTTGGAAATTTGAAACTTTCCACCATCTTAGGATCTATATAACTATGACTAGATCTTGAATCAATTAAAATAGCAATGGTTTGGTTGTTAACCATACCTTCCACTTAAATCATGTGGGACTGATACTCTTTTTTCTTGTTGTCTAGGGCTACATAGATCCTTGGCACATTTCTGCCCATGTCCTCTATTGTTTCATCTTGTTGTACATTGTAAACAGTCCTTCCTTTTTCACCTCTATGAGGACAGTATCTGAACCTATGATCTCCTTTACAACCCCAACATTGAATAGGTGGTTGCCTTGGCCTTTGACTCCCTATGTCAATCATTCTAGGTTCTGTAGGCATTTTTTGTCCCTGTGGATTATTTCTAAAGAAGGATGGCTTAGATTTTTTTTGGCCTTGCTTTCTGCTGATCATATATGCATTTAGCTCGCCTTACGGTCACTTCCAGTGTCTTGGGATCATCATACTGTATTTTTTCATTGATGAATGATGGCAATCCACTCAAATACCTTTGAATTTTGACTGTCGCGTCCTTGATAAAAGAGACATACTTTAGCAGTTCTAGAAATCTTATTTCATATTCATTTATGGTCATACTTCCCATCTTGAGTTCAAACAACTCTTTCATTTTTCTTTCATAATATTTCTTAGTCAAGTATTTCTTCTCAAAATACTTCTTGAATTCCCTCCAAGTAACATTTTTCTCTTTAATGTGTTGCACCTGCACAAGTTGTTCCCACCACATGGATTCCTTTCCCTTGAGTTGATAGATGGCAATTCTACCTTTTACATGAGAAGAATAATTATGCAATGGAAAATACTTTTTCACACCCAACAACCATGTTTCAACATCTTCATCCTTCTTGTTCTCACCATCAAATGTAGGAGGTTTGATTTTGTTCATTTCTCCTCATAGCTCATCCATCCCATACCTCTTATGCATTCTGATAGGGAATGGAATTGATTTGTTGTCTGGCCTCTTATTGGAATGCCTCAGAGAGTGGTGGTGATGTCTGCTAACACTTCTTGCTCTTCTTTTCTCATCCGAAGGCTTGTGACTTCCAGATTTGCTTGAGCCACTCTCCTTATCCAATTTCTTTTCTATTCTGTTCAAGCCCTCCAATAACTTCATGTTGAAGTCATCCTGTTGTTCCTTGGCTTTCATAAGCCTTTCATTATCAACTTTATGGCTTTGGACATCCTTCTGCAAATTTTTAATGGTCTCTATCACATTCATATTTTCATTCCTTTCATCTCCATGTCCACTGGAGTTTGTTCCTTCAATGCCCAAATGGACCTCCATCCCTCTGCTCTCATCTTGCTAAATGTAATTCTCCTGTGCCTCTTCCATTCCTATGGATTCTGCAATGATATGATCTGATATATTTGTTCTTAATTCTACAAAATGTGCAGCCATCAAAACTTATCAGGCTAACTAATTCAACAATTCATGAAAAATATGAACCATTTTGGTTCAATATATACATTAGAATTATCTCTTCTGAATTTCTGGTGTTATCACCATGAAAAATTTTAGATACATCGAGACAAAAGGCAGTTTTCTAAAACCACTTTTTCCAAAGTCCTGATGCCAAGTGATTCAATATGTCAAAACACCATTCGTGGGATGGGCGATGTCTATTTAGATCACCCCGTCTCACTTGTTCGATACTTCACAGCCATATGAAGTCAGGTGAATTTCGCCATGTAACGAACTTAAATGCTAATCATTTGAAATGGATTAGCCAAGCATGGAAAGCCAACATACTTGTGTGTAAGTCTGTCCATGATTCATGATTGGGACTCTATAACTACCACTTCTCAATTATGGAGGTATCATCCTATCCATAAATGGAGTAATCTCCAAATTTGTTCGACCTTCTGATCTCTGTAAAATCATTTCGGTGTCCACAAAATTGAGTACATGGACAAAGCTACATCCAGTGAGACTGGTTATTCAGGTAACATGGTAGATTTTCCTGTGAGTAAGGATGAAAAGGTAATTGTGCAAATCTTAGGGACTAAATTTCACACAGAAATGACCACAGACTCGAAATTGGAAGTTAGACTAAATCCAATTATGAGGGATCTCATCATCAATCGACAAGTTGCTAAGAAGAAACGGAGCAAGTGATAAAAGAAAGAACACATCGCTGAAACAACTGAAAGTGTTGGAGAAAATCAATCGGTCTGGTTAGATACTTTAAAGGAGGAAATCACTAAGCTGAAATGAGTCCTTGAATAAAATTAAGTATATTTCAGAATTTTTTGGATAGATGGTAGCAGAGGTAAGGGACTCTAGAGATGATAGACCTGTTCTTAAACAGTCCCTTTAAAATAGGACAACTGTTATTTTAAATCATTCCCTTTTTGTAACTTTGGGATTAAAATGAATATATAAATGCATAAGTGGATTTTGGACGGTTTATGACAAGATTCTAACTGTTTTGATATGAGTCTTGCTTTATTTCATAGTATGTGCTTCTTGTAATCTTATATTCCACATGCATTTCTCTCTATGCATTGCACCATGCCAAAATCCATTATGCCCCACCGTGCACTATAATCTGTGCGCACCATTGACTACACTGTTGTGAGGCCACTTATACTCCTACTGTGCGCACACCAACCAAACTCCTTCGTGTTTTGCAATACTACGCACACCACGTGCACCATTACTATGTATGTGCAATCCATGCAATTCTAAATTTAGCGCCCGTATCTGCACACAATATTTCCGTGCGACGCCGCAATTTACTGCGTGCACCTGCATGCCACCATTTTCTGTGCGGTGCCAAAATTTAGCGCGCGCACCTGCATGCCAATATTTTCCGTGCATTGCCAAATTTTCCATGGACGCTCTGTAACTAGAAATTTGGCCACTTCGAAATTAATCTTCTTTGAATATTCACTTTGACTGAACCTTTCTGGCCTATCTAGGCTCAGTGTTGGAACTGAAGCTCTAATACCATATTGTAACGTCCCTAGCCACCCATGGTCGGGCATGCTATGCCAAAAAACTCTTACTATTCTCTCACTATGGAACATACTGTGACATACCCAACAACCAACTGAACTATGCCACATAACTTTTTCTTTGAAGGACTACATGCATTTAATATATATATATATATATATATATATATATATATATNCACACACACACACACACACACACGCATAACTCTTGCGGAAGATTTACATATAAAATGTAAACAAACAATTACATTCTATAGATATACGAGTTCTTACTGAAATAACAGTAAATACAGACAAGGAAATACCCATAAACATACATACAATTATAATCACACATATTATAAACCCATAAAATAAGCACGTAAATAACAATGCAACATATAGATTTATCACACGATTGGTACTTATCTTGGAAAGAATGTCACAAACTGCGTGTAGACCATCCATGAACCTCCTAACCTTAGACTACACTATTCATCACTCTCAACAGTGAGTCACCCCCTAGCTGGGACTAAACTCCACCCGGGTAAAGGGATTCCTAACAAGGCTAAAGGCTCATAGACAACAATAAAGACTCCATATCATGTTCTCACTCAACTAACAACCTACAACCTCTCATTCCCCACATGCCTGTCCCACCCAAGGAAGTGATCCCCTTATCTGCTCAACAGTCCTTCGGCTGCCCCACTTCCCTTCTAGGGCTTCAACAATAGGTCGGACATGAAGTCTCCAAGCACTATAGCTACAGTAAATCACCTTCAGGAAATCGATCCCCAGGAATTCTCTAACCGAGATAATTTCTCATGGGCCTAACAACCCACCTCTTCAATATCCCACGGGCGTAAAAACCCGCTTCTTCAATCCTGCTCTCCAGCTAACAAGCTACATGAACAATATGGATATGGATATCAACTCAGGTACAGTGATAGGAAAGTATGAGGATAACTCAATGACTGTGCAAATGCTCCTAGATGATGGCTCAATGATCGACGAAATGAAGGTAAGAATCATGGAAAGGATGATTGTAAGAATGATGGAGAACGTGTCCAAATGAACTAAGTCCTAAAAATATGTATGCATGCCCCCAACTTGACACTTTTCATGTTGGAAGCTACTCTGGTCCCCTTGTCCCCAACTTTAGAACTTAGGATAAATAATTATCCATACTTTATGCTTTAATAAATATTAATATAATATTCCTTTTTGACTTAAGCTCTCTAGCTTAGCCTTTTTCCTTAATTTTTGGCCCTCCCTTTCCCTAACTGGTGGAGTCTAGTCCCCCATCTCTTTTATCATGGTCGGTTTGCACACAACGATGTATTTTATATTAATCATGAGACACATCCAAAATAGGCACACTGGCCTTTAACATCTAGGCGCTCTGGCCTAATTCCAAAACATAAGCATATAAACTTATATAACTAGCTCACAAGCCTATAACACATACCATATACACAAAGGCTCGCTAACCTCAACATTGCATGCACTTTAGTTACTGCACGCGGTATCTGGCAATGTGGACACTTCATCATTTTACTGTGCAGTACTTGCACGCACTAGGCCATGAAAGGTGCATTACAAAACGATGTCAAAATAGCTGACCAGCTTAAGTACACTTGCATTACATTTACAATTGGGTTTGGCTAAGGGATATTGCACTTATGATTAGAGTCACTTGTAGTCTGAGTATGGAAATGCCTACCTCAGAAGATGTTATATTATTATACAGATGCTTGACTATTTGCAGGTTCTCGAATGATGTGCTCCTTGTTTTCGACACACACTTTCTACAAAGTATTCCAGCTGTCACAAGTTTGAACTTCATACTTTGGTGGGCATTGTGTTACACATTATGTTGTTCACCCTAGTGATCAACTCATGTTATGTGCATGACTCACTTCCATGCTCTTTGAAAACACCAAAAGAGAATTTCTCCATGAGAAACGTGGATTAGCTTTTCTTCCTTAAAAACTATGTCAAAAGAGATCATCAGACCCTGCTCTATTTTTGGAGTGCGAGGATGCTTGATCGTTGCATGTTGCACCAAATATGGACTGCAACGTCATCGTAGGCTTCTTGTGCATAGGGTGTGATAATGCTTAAATAAGGGAAAAGTGAAATTCATGAATGTTCTGGAAGATGAGGTGGCCTCCAATCAGTTTGGATCTTACTCACTTCTATGATTTAGTGGGATCATCCTAATCTCATCATACATCCCTCGTTCACCCTATATAAAGAGGGATCTCTTATGGAAAAGGCTAAGGCTTTATTATGCATGAATAATTCTGCTATAAATTATACTGGAGATAGCTTTGCTTTAGCTCTCTAAGTCAGATTGTGGATCTTCTTCATCAAAGGCATTGGAGAAAAGGTGTGTGTTTTGGAGAAAATAGCCATTGGAAGGGACCTTTCAACATCAAGGCATGTGTTTTATTCTCCACTTCCATTTAATATAATGCAACATTACATTTCTTCCCTATAAAAGTGTCTTTACTTTTATTGTATAACTCCTTGATCTTATACATAGAATTCATTGGAATATATACATCTTTGTTCTCTCTCTTTGTTAGTTTGTGCTTCTTAAATAGGTTCACCATCCTGCAAATCCAAAGATGGAGTGACAAGGAAGAAACTAGCGAGGATCAAGCGTCATTTAAAAGGTATGTCATTTGTCCCTCTTTGAACTAGTTTATATGACAATGAATTCTAAGGTGAAGTTAGTATTCTTCCTTGTTTTGTTCTAGCTTCCTCTTGAAGTTAGGGAGATTATTTTGTGTCCACACTTACCGATTTGTCCAATAACACCTCCCTCACTTCTTCCCCTTTCTCTCTCCCCCTGTCTCCCATTTCTCTCTCTCTCTCTCTCAGTCTTAGTCTCAATGTCACTCCCTATCTCTCTTCCTCCCTGTCTCTCCCCTCCTCTATCACTATCTCCTACTCTCCCTCTTTCCATATCCTT
>ML784779.1:630401-651872 GCA_009831015.1 Picea engelmannii | reverse complement strand
TCTCCCTTTATGGGTTTCCTCGTGAAAATCTGTCTCTGTGTGTACTTTATGTGTGACTGATGGTCTTTACTTTTACTGTCCATATGCTGTATATTGTTGATGATCACTTGAAGGAAGATTAATAATGTTTAAAAGGTATAAAAATTTTTAAGCTCATAAACAACTGATTCACCCCCCCACCTCTCAGTTGTCTTAGTATTTCCAACAGTTCCTTCATGCACATGTTCCTTTGCGCCCAGTTGCCACTTTTTTTTCCATCAACTTATTGCAAACACCCTTTGAACAACACTTAGGGAGATCACTCCCACATACCAAGAAATCATGTAGTACAACTAAGGGTATGATTTTCATCTATCCTCATTCGTCAGCATCATGGAATTTTTGACCAAGCATTATCAATGGAAACCCTTAGACATATTAGACAGTTATAGCACTTAACACTCCTTTTCTATTAAGACCCTACAAAACCTTAGCCTCTATACGATGGGTAGTTCAAAAATTAATCTCTAGGAATATAACAAAATTGTGAAATCTATTTATACAATGGTACTCAAACAAAAGTAATACTCCTACTAGAGTTTAAAAATGATTCCATCTCGTACCATTGTGGGGGACCTATCTAAAAATATTCATTGAGCAGTGTTGATGGCATTGGTATTGCTCTAAAGTAAAACTTTTTTTGTAGACCCGACAATACTATTATGGGAGATGTATATCAAAAGATTCATTGCTCGACATTCATCCTATTGGTATAACTCCCTAGATGCCCTTATGGTGGACATAATGACACCATGATGTCCACTCGAAACACGACCATGAAGAACATGAATTCTAATGGAAAACCAATTCACCCCTCTCAACACCTGAACTTGGATAACATTACTTTGTAATTTGATTTTCTTTAGTTACTAAAAATAAAGAAGCTCCTTATAAAATATATGTTTTAGTTACTAAAAATAAAGAAACTCCTTATAAAATATATGTTTTAAAAAAAATTAATTTAGTTGAAATATATTTTTTATGTCTTTAAAAAAAAATATTTCACTACTTATTGCATTAAAAAGACATTTTCCACAATCATGGCATCTAAGTACTTAAAGGAACGTTCCTCTTATTTCATTTTCTTTGGTCACTTTAGATTTTGATATGAAATGATGTGATTTTAATGTCTTCTATGTACTTAAATCCATTTAGAAATTTTTTTAAATCGTTATTTTTACAAAGTTTTTATAATTATAACATCTAATTAATTGAAGCCGTAAGAATATTTCTTTAATGTGTGATAAAGCATTATCATAATATTCATAAATTATAGTTCCAGATTAATTTCCACATTCAAAGAAAATTTAAATGCCTCGTATCAAACGCCCCTTTCCCCTTTCTTTCTCATTTCATTTTCGGTTCCTTGAAATAAAGAAATTCCTACATAAATTTAAATTAAGTATATTATGTTTTTTATTTAAAATAACTATATTATTTTTTTTAAATGTAGCAGATGAGTTATATTCATCATAAAAATGTTGTTTGTACAGTTTTAAAACTAACAAAGTTTATTTGAATAAATAAATCATATTATAGATTTTTGATAATTTATTATTTTTATATATTTAAATATGATAAAAATGTATGTATAAAGGTTAGTACAATTTTTTTTTTTAAGTTATGTAATATTTGTTTTTGTAAATTATATAATGTTTCACTTAATATGGTATTTTTAGGTTAGTAGAGTGATTACTTTTATTGTGAAGGTAGGTATGAGTATTTGTTCTCAATTTAACAATTGTCATTTTAATTTTTAAGTTGTTAGTTTTGATGAGTTGAATTATTATTGATAAAATCAAATTTAATGTGTTGGATTAAGATTGATAACTTCTTTGCAATATTTTATCTTCCTCTTATTAACAATTTCATTCTAATTTTGGTTATTATTTTTAACTTAGAGGGACCTAAAAAAATTACTGTGAATATCATTAAATTTTTTTATGTTCCAATAATTAAGTCAAGCCTCACAATTTCTATCCCAACATTTTTTTAAATTATGGTAATTATTGCTCATGCTAAAAGCCTCATAATTGATAGTTCTCACTTGAACAATTGATGTTTATATTTTAGGTATCTAAATATGTCTTTTGATACAAGATGAAAAACCCCAACCACAAAGAAAATAGATAACAAAAGTTCAACACAAGATATTTTGGCCAAAAGGACACATATACTCTCATGTATTGGTGCATCTCTATTTATAGAAAAAATGATACAAGATGAAAAACCCTAACCACAAAGATAATAGATAACAAAAACTCAACACAAGATATTTTGGCCAAAAGGACACATATACTCTTATGTCTTGGTGCATCTCTATTTATAGAAAAAATGATATAAGATGAAAAACCCTAACCACAAATAAAACAAGTAACAAAAACTCAACACAAGATATTTTGACCAAAAGGACACATATATACTTATGTCTTGGTGCATCTCTATTTATAGAAAAACAAATAAAGGCAATGGATCAAATGGAAACGATATCAGAATATAACTACCAGTATAAAACAAGAAAAAAAGAATAATCAAAGATAAGCCATTCTCAAAGTGTAACCACCATCTAACAATAAAAACAAGTACTAATTTATTATTATTATCTATTTGCTTATAAATGCGCAATATGCTTTATGGGTTGTAACATTCCTCCTTGTTTAAGAGGAAAGTGTCCCCCTTTCTTCACAAGAAGGGAAAAATGAGTGTTGAATGCCTCCATCGAGTCCTAATTTCCATGTGTGGTAATTTTGTGCGCTGTCCAACGAGATAGCATGTAGTGATGACCTTTTTGTCTGGTTTGTGTAGAAATATCAAAAAGTTCAAGTGAGGGTTAAAAATCTATAATATTCTAGATTGGATGACAAATCAACACCTTTTATTCTAAGTGAGTAGACTCATACAATTTTAGTTGAATGATGTTGAAAACATAATCGATCTACTTATTCTTGGTGTGTTTAATTGTCTTATTAAACTTCCAATACATCAATTGTCAACATAGGGTAAGTATTTTTATTACAAGGTTATCATGCAATGTATATACAGGTAGTAATCCTGAGCTAACACTATCTGTATAATAAAATCTCACTAGTCAAACTCACATGGTGATGAAAACAAACTACTATTAACCAGATAAGATCCTCACTTGTATCGATTGGAAGGAAAACTACTATAAAATAAACCAAAGCAGTCTTTTCTAAGAAAAAGGAATGAATACTTAAAAGGAAAAAACCCATACTTGAATTGAATTAAGCTTACTCATAACAAAGACAATTCTTCTATCATGCTAGCGTAAAGTGGTTGTTGGATTACAGAGAGGGAGGGGGGGATGAATCAGTAATGAGCAATTTATACTTATTTTAACCATAGTTTATACTGCTTTAACTTATTCAACAATGTTCATCTATTCATCATCAATATATTATTGCATCATAAAATTAACATCCATTAGTGCATAGTAAACAATAATAAAGACATCCATACAATACACATTACACCAATATTTACATGGAAACCCAGTGTGGTAGAAAACCATGGAATGATTTTCTTATATGTCAAAGAATTACATTCAAGGAAGAACCAACCTCCAATTCTCCAGCTCCAACTAGAAGGAGGATCCAACCCCCTAGTTTCTTAGGCTCCAACTCCCTAATTCTCTGGCTGCAACCATAAGGGGGCTCAAACCCCCTACTTCTTAGGCCCCAACCTGAAGGAAGCTCCAACTCCCTGGTTCTCTGGCTCCAACCACCTATCCTTGCCCCATCCAACTGCACTGAAATATAAGTGCCAAATGTAGAAAACATGTCACTATCACTAAATCAAATAACCTGTAGTTGTCATTGTCACAACCTATGACTGTCAATCCTATCACTGAAATATCGTCACAACATGTACCACTCTTCTACAAAACTTCTCTACAGATCCACGATCTGTCTATACTGCAACACACAGGCATCTGCGACTTTCTTAACTACAACTCACAGATGTTCACGTCTATTCTAACTGCAACTGACAAACTACCACAAACTCACCCAATTTCACTGTAACTGTCTATGATTTTGTCAAACTGTTAATGTAAACCTGATACTGAAAACCTATTATTGTAATCTCATCAACCAAAGAAAATGTACTTACAAAAACCACTCAACCATATGCACAATATCAACAAGATGTGCATCAACCAAGACTACTCACACATCAACTAGATGTACTATACCACATCATCCATAAACCAAGTGTCAACACTACTACCAACAAGTGCCTCCAACAATGTACCAATCATGTGTCAACTACACATCAACTATATGTCCCAACATGTACCCAACATGTACCTCAACCATATACCAAGGACATATACCAATATAACCATAAACATTTCTCTAGCAATACATCACACTATCCATAACCAAATACCATAAGTCCTCACTTTAAACCATGTTCCAAAACCTCACTATTATTTAGCATCAAGCATGTATTGACCATATACCAATATCACTAACATAGACCTCTCACAATGTGCCACAATATATACCAATATAACTCATACATGCACCAATAATATTCTTCAATAGATGTTCATCAAAACATTTACTAAAACAGATACCATACCTCCAAGAGGGCATATACCAAACATCACAAAGGCATGCCTCAAACATGCTCCACGACACCACTAAAATACAATATTGAAAGATAGTAATGAAAATACCTTTAAATCTGTTGTATCTTATCTCTGAAAAACATACATGCAGTCTCTCCCCATAGACTAAAACCTGGAACAAACATATTCTTCCTCTCCCTTTCTGCAGATTCGCACTTTCTCCTTCTACAACTCGCGGGTTTCCACATTTTCCTCCTCTATGGCCTGCAGATTCTTGTGCCTTAACTTCTCTATAACTCACATATTTTCTCTAAAATCCTGGTTCATTCACTTCCTCTGCAGCTACAAAAATTTCATCCCTTCAGACCTTCACTTCCTCAGACCCATGCTTTCGCATATTTTTCAATGTATATCTGCAAATAACCTTTCAAAATATGGATATTCAATAATTTTCAATAGGTGGGTTGATCCATAATATTTTTGAAGAACATAATGAATAAATATTATTATTAAAATATGTCTAACACATAATAACATATATACAGTAAAATTGGTTTCTATTCAATAAGGAAATAAGATGAAACTGTAAAATGCAGTGGAAACAAGCTTGTTAGAATGGTGGCGGCTTATCTCTGAGAAGAGATGTGACAACTGTGCTCATTCACAAGAAGATGATTACAATGAGGCTTTGAAGGCATTTTTATAATAAACAAGAATGTTAAAAAAACTAGACATCCAAAAAACCTAACCCTAGGAGATTAAGCGCGAAAAGTCATGTGGGCCTCGTTTGGGTAAGTTAGTACATCAACTTCCTAGGGTCGTAACTTTTTCATATGAACTTTGTTTTAGGTGCACGATAGCCTGTTGGAAAGTTATTGTTGGTGTTGGAAGTCACCTTTGTATTGTAGCAAAGGTAAGCCCAAGGCCCATCAATTTATATGTCACAATAAATAGTTTAAAGGGTGGTCTAATGGATGTAGTCTCAATATTATGTCGCTTTAACTCAAAAAACTGGGTTGGGGAAGCACATATAAGTGAGGTCTTGATCTAACTTAATCCAATAAGTTTGTATAGTGGTGAGTAGGTAGAAGAAACATGAGAAAAGCATGGAAGTCTACTCTGGACATCTGGTCTTCCAGCAGCCTATGGAGGAAAAGTTTCAGATATAAGATCCTCTTAGATCTAAGAACTTAGAGAAGCTGAAAACTTTGCAACAACAAATATATTAAAACCCACACTATATTATAATCACAACACTCGACTCGATCATCCATGCCCGAGATTTCAGATTCAGAACCAAAGAAATGAAAGGAGAAGTTGGTTCCCATTAAACAAGAAGTCTCAAATAACAGTCATAACCAGAGAACCAGAGGCCTCGTTAAAAAATTACAATCTAGAGTGTAGCTCTACCATCGACACTGAAAAAAAATGAAAAAATGCCTACAAATACTTTGAACTTGCTCCTCTTGCTGAAGGTGTGATCATGTCATGAGTTTAAGGCTTTGCATTGGTGAGTTTCTCTGTCAGGCTGCGCATGCATACTTTGGTCAAACTTCCCATCCAGTCTTCTGTCAAACACAATCTCTGTCAGCCCAGACTGACATCCTGCCTCTGCGATCTATTTCTTTCTGGCATTCTATTTAAGGAAGGAGACGATGTCTCACCCACCTTCATTATTTACATTAACAACTGCAAAGGGATCTGAGAGTATCAAGTCAACTCTACATTTGAAGGACATGTAGGTTTTCCCTTGGCTGTCTACTGCTTCATTGAACTACTACAAGGAGACCTAGACAACAGACGTGGATGAGTATATGGTGGGGATGATGGCTCCATCAACGTGGAGGTGAGGCGAGAGATTCCCATGTGTACAGTCATGGTAGATGGAAGGTGACCGAGAAAGTATGGGTGGTGGAAAACGTGGGTTCTATGCTGGGACGGGACAATGATGAACTGGCACAAGGTGATGAAGTGGAGGTAGAGACAAAGCCATGGTAGTGGACAGGATCGGGAACATCTTCCTAGAAGGAGGTGAGCAGTAGAACACTTGGCATGAGATGGTAGGTGGGAGTGATAAAGGGACATGGTATAAAGGTGAGTGGAGGAAAGGTGCACCATAGTGAGACGAGGAGGGAGAATGGGCAATGTGATAGGTAGAGGTGAGATACAGAGTGGAAGATAGATGTCAGCAGGGGGCGGTAGTGGTAAGGGGAACTAGTAAGCAGTCTACTCGGAGAGGGTAGGCAATGGTCTGATATGGTCGGGGTTCTGATATGGATCATGTGCCATAGATTTGGGCATGTGAATCTCATCCACCCAGATCTATGCGCCGCTTAGCGTGACGTGCCCGTGCACACAAAACTTAGGATAAATGGGTTTTAGCCCAGTCCTTGCTACTTTTTCGCTAAATGGGTCCATTTCTTAGGAAAAAACCCCCCTTACAAATTAATATGATAATAGGTCTATTCGAGGAATAAACATTCTGACTATGGAAATCCCTAAAAAATGTTGTTTAGGGCCTCAAAACAGCCCCACAAGTCAGGGACCTGAAAACTAGAGACAAAACTACCAAACTGGAAAACTGCCAAAATGAGCTAGTTGGAATAGGTGGGAGGCCATCGACATCCATATGGATCAATTCTCCCCCATTAGGAAGCAATGGTATCCATTTCTTTGATTCCCCCCATCAAATGAGGAAATTTATGTTGAATTTGGCCCTGGGTGAGTCACTTTCCTTGGTGTAGGAGCTACCCTTCTTTGACAACTTGATAAAGCTATATCCTTTATTGGCAAGTTCCTTGATCTATTTGTCCAAAATCTGATCACTGGAAGGTTGTGGATTTGGTGAGATTGGTGTCCAGTAGTGACCAGAGGCTTGAGCAGAATGTGCTGAGAAATCAACTTTCCCAATATGAGACAATGGTTTGTGGGATTCGAAAATGTACCCAGACTCGTTCAAAGAAGATCTTGGCAGTGGCATATACTATGATTATTTTCTTGCAGGTAGCCAAAATCTCCATCTTATAAAGCGATCCACAACCACAAAAACACGGTCATTTCCCTACATGGCGGACGAGAGGCCCAACACGTACTCCATTAAGATGGATTCCCATGGCCTGTCAGAAGTAGTTAGAGGGGTGTACAGGCCCTATTTCTTAGTGGATGGTTTGGAAATCACACATGTACTGTAGGACCTGATATACTTGTTGACCTCCTATCGAAGTTTCAACCAGTACAAATGTTTCTGCAACATTCCCACTATCTTTTTGACACTGAAGTGCCCTGCCACCCAACCGTACTAGGCTTCCCAGATTGGCTTCATTCGCTCGCTTGATGGAATGCAGATATGGACCAGATGACACAACCACCCATCCTGAAGATGGAAATTAGTGACAATTTTGTTTTCTCCCAACATTTGGTAGGTGGTGGCGAAGTTTGGGTATATCTCATAGAGTTGAGGCCATCCATATGTCTCATGGATGCAAGAGTCTAGCACTATCATGAGTGTTGTGACTGGCGGTCTACTAAGGTAATCAATCACGTGGTTGGTGATTCCCATTTTATACTTGATGTTGAGGTGGAATTGTTGCAAGTATGTGGAATTTTTTTTATTGCGGTCATTCTGCAATTTTACTTGTGTCTACATGAACTGCACTGGCTTATGATCAGTGTGAATGACTTTCTCCTTCCCAAAAATGTAATGTCTCCACTACCGGCAGGCTTGCACAATGGAGTAAATTTCTTTGTCATAAGTAGGGTACTTACAGACAACATCTGATAGTTTCTCACTATGATCAACCACGGGGTGTTTGTGTTGAGTGAGAACAACATCCATAACGTAGTCTGAAGCATATGTCTCGATCTCAAAGGGATGTTGCAGGTCCGTTAGTGAAAGTACTAAGGTTGAGCATAAGTGTTGCTTCAAATTATCGAATGCTTGTTGTTGGGACCAGACTCACACAAATTTTTCCTTACCACCACCCCTAGTTACTTGGCTCAGGGCCCATGCAATATGGGAGAATCCGAACACGAACCCATGGTAGAAATTGGCAAGGCCCAAGAAGCTTCGAAGCTCAATGAGTGTGGTTGGGGCTGGCTAGTCACGGATGACTTGGATTTTGGCTTGATCCACATGTACACCATGTTGATCAACAATGTGTCCCAGGAAATGAACCATGTCCATGCCGAAGGATCATTTTTCCAAGTTTGCATAAAGTCAGTGTTGTCATAGGGTGTGGAAAACCTGCTGAATATGCTGCAAGTGTTCTACCCAAGTCTTGTTGTAAATGAGGATGTCATCTAGATACACCACTACAAAAGTAATTGTTAATGGTTGCACGATATAATCCATCATCCTCATTAAAGTGGTTGGATAATTTGTCAAACCAAAGGGCATGACCAACGATTCAAAAAGACATTCATTTAACTTGAAGGCAGTCTTCCATTCATCTGTCTACTCTATTGGGACCTAATGGTATGTAGACTTTAGATCAATATTACTAAATTATTTGTCCCTTGTGAGCTGATCAAGGAGGTCATCGATTCGAGGAATCGAGTAGCAGTTTCTAACTATTATTTTATTCAGTGCCCTATAATCAATCTAGAGTCACCAGGTTCCATCTTTCTTCTGTACCAGCATGATTGGGCTCTTGCAAGGTGATGAGATGGGATGGATGTGCCCCTTTTGGATAAGTTCTTGGATCTGTCGCTTGATCTCCTCATTCTCTAACAAAGAGAGGTAGTAGACTGGCCCATTGGGCAGCGGTGCGCTGGGGGTTAGATTGATGGGGTGCTCTGACTTGATAGTGCAGAGGTACCCTGGTAGGTGAGGAGAAGATATCTGAGAATTTTTGGCAGGGCAAGTCGCTTGACAACCTATGCTGAGATGTGTTTCTTCTGGCTACTACTATCAACAATGAAGTGCAGTGGGGGACCCTTCACCCACATTTGTGAATGAAAAAAGCGCTCTCCTTCCTCTAGTTTGTCTAGTTCATCGGGATGGATCTTGGTGGTAGCAACGATAGCATTGGTTTCTGCATCTATGATCCGTATCCCCCTTTCTGGTTCTGACTCAAATTCTAACCCACATCTGATTCAGTGGATTTCACCATAGCCACCAGTGACTTCTTTGAGCGATAATCAACGGTGTTATGCCAAGGGATCTTATGAAAGTCACATCACTTCCTAGTATCTTTATTTGTCTTTCTAGTGTCCTTCTTTACTTATGGCCTGGACTAGTGTTCCTGAGGCTTTCCATCCTTTCTTTGTCCTTTGTTCTTCATGTTGGGGCTGCCCTTTCCTGGATTTTGTTGTGAGGGGTTCCCAGGCCCAAATTTTCTCGTCTTTTGTTGGATATTCTTCTCGATTTTGATGACATATTAGTAGGTTGTGCCCAAGGATGACATGTACAAAAACTCTAGTTCAACCTGGATGTATCTATGCAAACCTCCACGATACTTGAGCACCAAGTGTCACTCAAAATATTTGATACCCAACTTGGTGCATAATGTAAATTCTAACCTTGTACAATATCTACTACAAACAGATATTCAAAAAAAGAAAAGAAAATATACAATGGCAAATACAAACATTACACAGATATTTTTCACCTGGAAACCCAAATCGGGAAAACCAAAATATTTTGTATTCATTCATTGTGTTACAATGTTTACAATACAAAATACATATAGGATCCAGTGGCATCCAAAACCCTAACCCAATGACCTGGATTAGTCCAAAACCCTAATTCTTTAATCGGAAAAAGAAAACCATTAGCAAAGAAACCATGTACCGAAAAACCACCTAAATATAATGTGGTCCCTAAAAATGTCATCCCGATGCTACTCGTGCAAAGAATATAACACATACCCAACACACAAGGTATGGAAGATATTTGTGAACTCAGGCACCACTTGGTCTCTTTCCTATCGCGACATCGTCCATTTTGTGTATAGGTCATCATAACTTCCAACATGGTAGTATTGTTCACTAATAGCATCCCTGAAGGAATCCTAGGTGACTGCGACTGTAAATAATGAGGGTTCCTCTGTTTCCTTTTTCTCATAGAAAGTTTCCCACCAATATTTGACACGGGGGACAACTTTGAGGAGTGCAAAAGTAATCTTTTCTCTATTCGAGAAGTTATGGACAAAGAAATACCCTTCTAGTAGATTCAACCATTTGTCTATTGTATCTGCGTCTATCTTACCTTCAAATATAGGAATATCGAAGTTGATTTGTACCTTGAAGGGGGCGGCACCTCCGTTTGAGAAAGATGCGTTGCCTGTTGGTAGTCGCGAAGGATTTGCGCAAAACTATCCATCATATTATTCCTTTATTGCATGAGGAATTCCTCAAGAAACATTTTGAAGGGATCTCCTGTCCCATCATCTTTCTTTTCTTCTGCTATGAGAGGTTGTTTGGGTGTGCGAGAGATTTTTTCTTCAAGAGAAACAAGCTCAAGACCCAATTCTTTGTACCATACCTCATTGGGGACATGCATTAAGAACGACAAGGAGCAAACCTCTCTGATACCACTGATTCAGAATATATTTGTAGAACAAAATGAATACAAATTATTATCAAAAGATGCTTAACACAGAATAACAGATATACAATAAAACTGGTCTCTATTCAATAAGTGTAAGTTTTAAACCTGTGAAGTAAAGCAATGCATATAGATTCTTAAGAAAAACAAAATTTAATCAATGGATCATACACATAGTACACAAAGATTTATACCGGAAACCCTCAACCAGGGAAAACCTCTCTTATATTCATTATATCAAATTTCACCATTCACCATACAATATATACAATATTTTTAGGTATTTCGTAGATACCAAAACCCTAATCCCTTAATCCAGGAATAGTTTAGAAAAATGCTAAAAATAGCAAAAACTACCCAAAAAACATTTTCGGGGCGTTGCCCCAAACATTGCACATAACCAGGGGGGGCCATACCTGGCCCCCCTGGGACCCCCCTTGGAAGTGACTAGTGCACACGACACAAGGAGCACTACTAGAGGGATCGTCAGACTCAGTTATCGAATCTAGTGTGCACACACACACATGCAAAGAATATAACATATACACAACATTCTCCCACTTGTTGTTTTCTTTGGATCCAGGAGCCCATGGGATTATATAGTCAACAATCCAGGAAAGAAATGCCCATTGTTACACTACACCAGGAGAACTTTTCTGTGCTCACAGAATTTGTCAATGAATGTGCAACATTCTTCAAATTTTCAACCTTTTCCAGCAGCACCTTCTTTTCTTCAACCATGTCTCTCACAAAGTGATATTTAACATCAATATGCTTTGCTTTCGAATGATAAGTTAGGTTCTTTGCTAGGAAGATTGCACATTGAATGTCACAATATAATCTCACTGCTTGTTGAACCAACCCAATACCTGAACACAATCTTTGTAACCATACTACTTCATTGCTTGCATGAGTGGCTACCATGTATTCAACTTCTATAATTGAGAGTGCCACTACAGCCTGTCTTTTTCTCATCCAAATGATTTCTCCTCCAAATAGGGTAAACACATACCCACTTGTAGATCTTCTGCGATCCATATCTCCAGCCCATTCTGCATCAAAAAAACCATGTGTGTCCACCACTCTGTTTAATCTTGGTCTTCCTTGGTAGCACAATCCATAACTGGTAGTGCCACAAAGATACCTGAAGACCCTCTTTACTATTGTCCAATGCTCCTTCCCTAGTTTTGAAATATACCTGCTCAAAACTCCCACTGCATGTGCAATGTCCGATCTAGTACAAACCATTTCATACATCAAACTGCCAACTGCATTGGCATACAGAACATGGGACATGTCCTCTTCTTCTTCTTGTGTCTTGGGACACTAATCTGCAGATAACTTTACACCTATATGAATAGGAACCTTGACTGGTTTACTTCCATGCATATTAAACCTTTGCAATATCGTCTCAACATATTTTCTCTGATTCAACCAAAGTTTCCTATTTGCACAATCTCTTTTAATCTCCATTCCCAGAATGAATTTAGCAGCACCGAGATACTTCATGTCAAATTTGGAGGATAGCTGCGATTTCACCTCCTTGATAACATCCATGTTATTTCCTACCAACAACATGTCATCAACATACAACACTGCATAAATTAAGTGATTACCAACCTGCTTGGAATATATACAATGATCATCCCTACTAATCACAAATCCCAATCCAAGGATGTATGTGCCAAACTTTTGGTATCACATCCTAGGTGATTGCTTCAGACCATATAGTGACTTCTTTAGCTTATAGACCAACGCTTTCTTTCCCTTCACTACAAAGCCTTCTGGCTGCTTCATGTAGATTTCTTCTTCCAGATCCCCATGTAGGAATGTTGTCTTCACATCCACATGTTCCACTTCAAGATCAAAAGTGGCAACAATAGATAAAATAAATCTAATAGAAATTAACTTAGCAAAAGGAGAAAAAATCGCACCAAAGTAAATTCCCTCTACCTAGGAATAACCTTTTTCTACTAACTGAGCTTTGTATTTCTCTACTTTACCTTGTGCATTAAAATTCTTCTTAAACAACCATTTTCTACCAACAATTTTTATTCTAGATAGAAACTCAGTTATATCCCATGCCTCATTCTTATCCAAGGCATCCATTTCTTCAACCATGGCCTTCTTCCAGAGTTTACTATCCTCTGAATTCACTACTTCCCTGATAGTTCCGGGATCATCATCAGTAATAGATAAAGAAAAAATGGATTGGAAATCAGGTGGACTATACATTTCTGGTTTCCTTTTATCTCTCACTGATCTCCTCAATACTGGGGTATGAGGTTCTTCTTCATTTTCTTCTTCCTCTTCTTTAGATGATTCAGATTTTGCATCATCCAACTCAAGCTCTATTTTCTCAGGTTTATCTTTCATTGGTAGGAATTCCTGTTTGGACACATCTTTTACCTCTCTGAAAACAACATCTCGAATCTAAACAATCTTCTTGCTTTCTGGGTTCCAAAGATTATAACCTTTAACACCATCTTTATAATCATTAAAGATACACTTTTCAGCCTTTTTATCTAGCTTACTCCTATATTCCTTTGGAACATGTACATAAGAATCAAAACCAAACACTCTAAGATGTTGAAGAGATGGTTTCTTTCCAGAACACACCTCTTGTGGATTTTTATCATCCAATGCTTATGAAGGTGATCGTTTGACAACGTAACATGTTGTTGCCACTGCCTCTGCCTAGAATTCCTATCCTAACTCGGCACCGTTGAGCATGCTCCTTTCTTTTTCCATCAGTGTCATTTTCAACCTTTATGAAACTCCATTCTGTTGAGGAGTGTATGGAGTAGTCTTTTGCCTTGCTATACCACACTTCTTACAGAATTCTTCAAATTCATTTCGGCAGATTCTCCACCATTATCTATTCTCAATACCTTTATTTTATTCTCTGTCTGATTTTCTACCAGAGCCTTAAACTCTTTAAATTTATCAAATACCTCAGATTTCTTTCTAAGAAAATAAATCCATGTGTTCCTTAATAAATCATCTATGAATGAAACATAATACACAGATTTACCTAGGGATGGAACAAGAACAGGTCCAAACACATCAATATGTATCAACTCTAAGATCCCCTTTGCTCTTGTAGCACCAAATGGAAATCTTACTTGATTCTATTTACCATATATGCAATGTTCACAAAAATAAAAATCCAGAGTGCAATTAGACATACCTTCAACCATACCTTTATCGTGTAGTATTCGAAGGCCCTTTTCTCCAATATGCCCTAGTCTTTGATGCCACAACATGGTCTTCTTTTCAAGGACAATATTGGTATTTTCTCCTTCATCTCTCTGCTCAGGGATAACATAATGTTACACCCATTGGTATAATTTCTTCTCAACAACTTGTATAGAGTTCCACATCAAACTCGCCTCATCAACACCATTGCCCCTCGTACCATCTTGTAAGTGCCCTTTCCCAATATGGTATACACTCCTGCATCATCTAACTTGCTTACATATATTAGGCTCCTGTCTAGTTTTGGAATGTGCAGAACCCTAGGGAGAGTTCTAATCCTTCCATATTTTAGTAGAAACTTAACCCTTCCACGTCCCATGATTCTGGCTGTCGAGTCATCTCCTAGGAATACATCACCACCATTGTATTTTTCATATTTAGAGAACCACTCCCTGTGAGGAGTCATATTGTTTGATGCACATGAGTCAATCAACCATACATCACGTTCTGCATGTGTACCTATAGATGCCAGGTAAACATCACCTCCTTCTTCATTGGAGGTTTCCGCCTATGTGGAAGAGGTACTATCAAATCCATTTGGTTTATCAACCTTCTTAGACTTGAAGTCTTTCTTATAATGCTCTATTTTACCACACTTCCAACATTTACTCAAATATTTTCCTGGAGACTTAGATCTACCTATAGATTTAGATCTCCCCCCCGAAGACTTACCATGATTCCTGTCTTGGGTATGACCTCTTACAAATAAAGCATCTATGCTATGACCATCCATTCTTTTTTGCCTCATCTCTTCAGATAATAAGGATGAAACTACATCCTCATACTTCAATGTAGATTGAGTGGTACAACCAATTTCTACAACCAGATTATCCCAAGAGTTTGGCAAAGAGCATAACAAAGTAATACACTTATCTTCTTCTACAATCGTAATATTAATAGATACGATTTGAATTACTAGAGTATTAAAGGCATTTAGATGTTATGTCATAGAATCTCCATCTTCCATCCTAATATGATACACATTCTTTTGAAGAAACAACTTGTTTACCAGGGACTTTGATTGATGCAAATTCCATAACTTATCCCATAGTTCATTGGCTATATATCCTTCCGAGACATTCAACAACACCGAATCTTCTAGGTAGAGTCAAATAGTAGTCCTTTCTCTTCTTTCCAACTTCTCCCATTCTTCCTTCGACATACCAGTAGGTGGTGTACTATTAGGTTGTGTACAAGTCGTCTGTGTTCTAGTAGGCTACGTACCAGTAGGATTTGTACCAGGATCCACAACGATCCATTCTTTTTTATATACAAGAAGATCCTCCATATTCACCTTCCATAGCTCAAATTTTTTACTGTTGAACTTCTCTATCTCGATTATAGAAGAGCTCATCATTCCTCTTTCTACACTCGAATAACCATGGCAAAATATCCCACTAAACCCTGGTTTATCATAGACCCAAGAGAAAATTGATCTATCAAGACCGAGAAAAACCCTCAGCAACAAAGACATCCCTCTGAAGCCAAAAATGAGCTCTAATACCACATGTAACTTTTAAACCTATGAAGTAAAGCAATGCATATAGATTCTTAAGAAAAACATAATTTAATCAATGGCTCATACACATAGTACACAAAGATTTATACCAGAAACCCTCAACCAGGGAAAACCTCTCTTATATTCATTATATCGAATTTCACCATTCACCATAAAATATATAAAAAAAAATTAGGTACTCCGTAGATACTGAAACCCTAATCCCTTAATCTGAGATTAATTTAGAAAACCACTAAAAATAGAAAAAACTGCCCAAAAAAAAAATTCGGGGTGTTGCCCCAAATTCTGCGCATAACCAAGGGGGGCCATACCTGGGACACCACTAGGAAGCGCCTGACGCACACAACACAAAGAGAACTACTAGAGGGATCTTCAGACATAGTTTTCGAATATGACGCGCCCACACACAGACATGCAAATAATATAAAATATACCCAACAATAATGAAATAAGTTAAAACTGTAAAATGCAACGGAAACAAGCTTTCTATAATGGTGGTGGCTTATATCTTAGAAGAGATGTGAGGCTGTGCTCATTCACAAGAAGATGATTATAGTGAGGCTCTAAAGGAATTTTTACAATAAATAGGAATGTCAAAATCCCTAGACATCCAAAAAACCTAACCCTAGGAGATAAAGCGTCAAAAGTCATGTGGGCCTCGTTTGGGTAAGTTAGTACATCAACTTCCTAGGGTCGTAAATTTTGCATACGATATTTGTTTTAGGTGCATGATAGATCGTTGGAAAGGTCTATCTGAGGAATACACAGTTTTTTGGAAAGGTATATCCTAAACTAGTTAGAGGATGTGTTGGATCTACTCGATGAACCAGATGCCTTTGTCAATTTCAATTGGAGCAGGAGATGAGTCGATCGAGGTGACCGTAAGGGGTAGTGAAACATCTATGGGACCCAATGGTTGGAATACAAAACCCACTTGAAAGGGACTATGAGTGGTTGAGCTATGCAGGGCTTGGTTGTAGCTATGTTGAACATAAGGGAGACTCTCATCACATGTGTGAGGGTGCTTGGAATTATACATGTACAGGATATCCACGATCATTCAATTTACGACTTCGGTTTGGTCATTTGTCTGGCGGTCAAGGGTCGTGGATTTGGTGAGCTTGGTGTCCACTAGTGACCAGAGGCTTGACCAGAATGTGTTAAGAAATCGATTGTCCCAATCTTAGACAATGGTTTGTCGGATTCCAAAATGTACCCAGACTTGTTCAAAGAAGATCTTGGTAGTGGCCTCTGTTGTGATTCTCTTCTTGCAGGCGACCATAATCACCATCTTAGAAAAGTGATCCACAACCAAAAAAAACATAATCATNGGGGGGGGGGCTGACATGTATTCCATTGAGATGGATTCCCATGGTTTTTCAGGATTCTGCATAGGGGTGTTGTTGACGGGCGAAATCGACCATCCGTCAACTGAGAGAGTGGAACCGGTCCGGGGTTGTCTAATAACCCAAGCGGTTTGGAATGAACCACCCTGATGGGTTTAGCGGCTCCGTTAGCCGTTCTAAGGTCCTAGGGAAACCAAAGAAAAAACTAATCTAAACTAACTAATCTAACTAACTATATAAAACAAACTAAATTAACTAAACAAAACAAACTAAAATAACAAACAATAAATAAAAACTAACTAATACACTAATCTAATTAAAATAAACTACTAAATAAACTAAACTAAAACAAAATATAAACTACTCTAACTATTCTATATACAAACTACTAATTACTTTTTCATTAACTCTAATAGCTAATTATCTAATTTCTACTTGAATTACAACTTATTCACAAATATACAATATATATAACTTGCAGATTTGAATAAAACCTGTAAAATTCTTGTTTTCTGCCCTAAGACCGCGAAAGATATTTCTTTTTTGATTTTATGATTTTATGAATAAGAAATAAAACTTACTGAAATTAAACGATCTAATATACTAATTAACTAAAATACTAACAAATACACTAAGCAAGTAAACAACAAACAAACCTGGAAACGCTCCAAGTTTGTCCTGTGTATGATGATTTCGAAGCTGGTCGGAGGAAGGAAACTCACACCGGTTGATCTAGAAGCTTCTCGTAAACGATAGGTTGTGCTGCTCTTTGAGTTGTTTACAGGACAAACAAGACATAAAAGATCATAACATTTATATGATTATAAATCTCTGCAATAAGGGAAACCTGTTATGCAAAAACTTATATTAAATAATTCAACCTATGAAGAAGATAAACCTGTCATTCACAAACTGAATTAACAATTGTTATGTCTTTTATACACTTGGAAGAAACTAGATATGAATTCTACTGATCAAATTATATCATTCACAAGAGGCTAAGATAGCTAAAGTAGTCATTAACCCAATGTAAATAGATAGACATAAACATGAACAGAATATTGATATCATGAAAAGCTAAAGCTGTAGCAGAATATCAATTCTGTCTCAGTCTGTATTAAAGTTCCATATCCTTGTTCTCCCACAAAATAGGATGATCATTATTACAAAAATGATAGGTATTTATAAGTCTCTCCACAGGGTAAAACCTCCCCGTGGATAATGTCAAAACAGTTTAAATTGGGAAAATATCCCCAAAATCAACTAAACTAGGAAATCAAAATGCAAGTAAAATATCTCAAATATCTCCTAACTGCTTATCAAATCCACTTCAATTTTGAATTCATCTGCAATAGACCAAAAATAACAAGTTAGAAAGACAATTTATTAAAAAAATACTAAAAAATATAATCCTACAGACTTAGCTACAGAATCATCTGATTCTGTAGCTAGTCTAAAATATCATATAGGATCAAATAAAAATCAAATAAAATCTCTTTAAAATAATCCAATCCAATTTTCTTTCAATAAACATTAAAAACAAATCACTAATGATTCAAATCATCTTATCATTCAAATTAAACAAAATCAAAAGTGATTCAATAGAGAACAGGGGTAAGAATACTCTGTTTTTCTTTTACCATAAAAACGGGTCAAACAGTAACGAGACTGTTTCATATCCAAATGAAATCAATAATGAGTGATATCGTATGTGATAGGATCTAATACAACACAACCAATTTCCACTTGTCATAGCTATAATGATATAACAACAGATTCATATTGTTAAATCAAATGTAAATATAGAAAGAGTATTTCGATTATGTTCAAATAAAACCATACTTAATCAGCATCAACCCAACGAATTTCGTGATTGATCCTTGCACAGTCAACAGACAGGATCAATAGATCTAGATCGGAATCTTAATAGAATCAACAGAGGTTATAATTATCAGCTAGGCAAATAATCAAATCACGAACGAGTTTAATTATAGAAGCAAATCGCGAACCTGGATATAGTTACTTTCATTCCTCAAATCAAATTTAAGCAGCATATTCATTGCAATATGAATCGAACTGATAATATGGTGGAGTAAACCAATGCGAATCAACCGGCTGGGTATAACTGTTATGAATCGAATATATTCACGATTTGGATGCACATTAATAGAATCATATCGAACATAATCCGAATTATATTCCTGTTGGTCGAGAATCATATGGACATAAAACCGTGACAATTAACCATATCAAAATTGTTGTCAATCAGAGTGGATACATTATAACCAAATTGAATCAAAATGTGGTTGCATTCTAAATTGGATATGAGAAACACTCCCTGTCTTGAATAGGTAAAAACAAATTTGATTAACAACAAAACATCCGTTTTAACTCAATCAAAAAAATCAAATCCACACCATTAATCCGTTACTTCACTCAGCCAGGCTTAGTAAATGAAATCCAAATGAATAACCATAAAAATCTGTGAGCAAATCATATATCAAATCGAAACTTTTCCTATTTTTAGAAAAGAAAAATGATATACATGATGAACATGAATGACAAAGGCATTTGAATGAGAAACAAAGCTATTTGAAAATAGAATCCATACCTGTGTAGTGGCGAGATGGTTTGACAGGTGAGAGGGAGTTCTGAAGAATAGATATGAAGGAATGCATACAGACTCAAAACGCATGTTCCAACCACTGAAACATTGACCTGTAAAATGAGAGCTAGATCTCTATAATAGCCTACTTTCTGAAGAAACCTCCCATGATGAAGGTAAAGGGGCTAGAAACGGTTCTGGGTTTTCAACAGTTTGAGCTAATTCAAATCCGTTTGCCCATAATCGCTCACGCAAAAACGTGACTCTGGGGGCAATTACGGGGCAGTCTTCTCTGGAAAAATGAAACCACAACCGACTCTGAACACCATGGGAGTTCAAATCACCCTTCGGGAGCCAGGAGATAACACACAGTGAGCTGGGATAAGGGACAAGGGTTTGAACAGAGTGGGCTCAGATATTTTCCCAAAAATTAACAGAGGTAACCTTGTAAGGAGGAAGGCATTAATGCAAAGTGTGCGAGGGTGGGAGAACTTACTTCTGCCATGCATAAGAGTTATTATGAAAGTATAATCGCCAGTTCACTGTTCTATCCATTAATGCATAGTTCAACCATTAAGCCATGTGCACAACCAATGAAATCGAATGGATATGTGCATACCAATGTGAGCAAGTGTTATACCATAACGTTTCCAAATCCGACATATAAATCAAAACCCAATATCAAACATGCGCCAACGTATATAATCAAAAGTTTATCAAAGTGCCAAACGAATTTCGTATAGTCGACAAGCCAAATTTATGAGAAGATTATCATAAGGATTATATCACATGTATATAAAACGTTTAATCAAATCCTTATGTATTTTCAAAGATTTAATGATTAGGCAAGTCATATAAAATTCAAATCCAAAGATATTGCCACTTGTGTAACAATCAATAAAAGGTAAGCATAAAAGGCATAATGACACAAAAGATATTGACAGTTCAGATAATGATCGAAAAACAACTTCGAAAGGAGAAGTTTTCACGCTTACAGTCGTGAAAACTTAATGAAGACAATTGTGTAAATGTCGCAAGAAATGAAAGTGTCGTCTATTAAAAAATGCGACGAAAAACTTGATGTTTGCAAGACACAGGTGTAGGCAGCTTATAGGATAATAGAAAAAGGTGAATTGGCTGCCAACAATGGTGACACACTAGAAGAAGCAGTTATCTCTGTCAAAAGAAATAAATTCAGATTAGGACAACAAAGAAAATTTCAACTTAAAAAATAACAAATAGAGAATCGTACAAACATCATCATTAACCATCTTTTCCAGCAGTGTTTCAAAAGATGAAAACCAATAGCAGTCTTAAGATTAGCAAGTCACGATATTAAAGATAAAATCTTCGATACTATTGGCATGGCCACTGCTTCCAGCAGGTGTCCATAGCCTCGACATGGTTTCCATTTAACCCACTCTGACATCTGTATCCTGTCAAGAAGTTCTAGATCAGAATAAAGGACATTAAAGAGGTTTCTTATATTTTTTTGCAGATTTTCATGTACCCGACATTGCTTCGCTGCCAGCGGGCCTGTTCAGTACCCTGGCGAAGTTGTCT
>ML784779.1:597031-630351 GCA_009831015.1 Picea engelmannii | reverse complement strand
TGACATCTGTATCCTGTCAAGAAGTTCTAGATCAGAATAAAGGACATTAAAGAGGTTTCTTATATTTTTTTGCAGATTTTCATGTACCCGACATTGCTTCGCTGCCAGCGGGCCTGTTCAGTACCCTGGCGAAGTTGTCTTGGCACCATGCATGCATTTACCCACTGCCAGTAGACCTATTCAATATCTCGGCGGGTTTACAAGCACTTCCCACAGCTCTTATTTTGTTTTTCTTTTTTATAGATATATAGCTGAGCAGGGTGACGCTGATAATCTTGATACTTTAACATTTTTTTAGACCTCATCAAAAATTTTTAACACTATCCTTTACTTAGCTCCAGAAATGTTTTATTTATAAAAACAACTTCCTACGATAGGGAGACATCTTTTGAGTCATTCCTTTACGGAAAAGGGACAGCGTAAAAAGATAATAGATAATCATGACAGACTTTGCTCAGAGATTGAAATCAGTAAACTTCTTTCAGACAACAAAATTTTTCCAACATAGATATCAGTTTCTGCGATATATCATTGATGTTTGTACAAACTTTCAGAAGTTATTTCAGCTAAGAAATTTTTCTATCGTCTTTGTCTGAATGGCTCAGTGTACAGGCATGTGTATTTTCAAAGACACAAACTGATAAGCATAAGGGAGAAATCAAAACACACCAGCTAAGAAAAAATTGAAAAGCAAAGAGATCCAAACAACAAAAACAAAAGAAAAAATGTACAGAAGGTGCATTTGAAAACCTCATGCAACAAATCCCTTGGGAAACTGAAAGGAAGAAAAGAAAAATCCTATTGATGAGAAAGCATCCTTACTCGTGGTACCTTGGGTCAGGTTTGACTTAGATTTATTTATCTCTTTACTTTCCATTTAAGATTTTCATGACGATACTGCATTTTTGAAAATAAACATTCAACTAGAAGTAAAGAGAAAAAGGATCAAGGGGACTTCCCTGACAACAACCGTATTATGGTTCTCGTGGTGCGCCCACTTGCATTCATGACTGCATTATTAAAAACAAAACTAGTGAGAAATCAAACTGAAAGAAAAACCTATTCCTAAACCTACCCTAACTATTAAACACATCAGGATACTATGTGAAGTCATGTTTCCAATGTAGCCATCGGAGTAACTCTAATCCTGCAATGAAAACAAGATCAAGCATTAGTAAAAGGAATGGTAATATATCGACAAATGATAGAAACATATCACGCTTACCTTCATAATCAACATCTAGAAACAAAGTAAGCATGATCTTACCATTTCCTTGGATATTCTTGTTGTACGAATCCTCCAGCCATAGCGCAATCTTGTCGTGACAAGGGCCATAATGGCATGGGTGAGTGTAAGTAGTTTTGAAAAACTCATCAGGATTATGAGGAAATGGAATAACCTTCAGCCAAGGCTGAAATGCCCCATCTTCCTGACAGTTCTCTAAGTATTCATTAATTTTTTCATATGGAGGATCTAAAAGAAACATGTCACGCCTACTTCCAAGATACTTGTGTAAAAAGAAAGCAAGCTCAACTTTGTCTTTATTATGAAATTTTTTCATATATGAATATTCAAGCCATCCTGAGATCCTGTCACAAAAATGAGGATGCAAACCAAGATTTTGATGAAATGAATATATTAATGGAAAGCTCATCATAGGAGGATTGATGCAATCGATTAGATCATTGGTTTGAATGTTTCCTTCGATGCGATTTATCATTTCAAAATGTGAAGCATAAACATTAAGATTCGAGCTAAGCAAAGAACGAATATGAAACTTAGAATGTTTGATCTCCAAAAAATATAATGCATCATCCTTTTCAACAAGAAACTGTGTAAAATCATCTCGCAACATGTCCCTTTCCCCTGTGAGTGATGAAAGTTAACAAGAGTCAAATCCGGTTTTATCAATGTTATGGTCGGAATTAATTTCACCAAAATTTAACATATCGAAAGGATATGATTGCAGTGGAAAAGAGTAGTATGTTGTAGGTAAGATGTGAAGTCCACCAGAATCTAGGAATAGATCAGGATATAAGGAATAAAAGGAATCAGAAATAAGAAGATAAAAAGAATCTCTTGAACTATGATACTCAATAATGGTATTCTCAAAACAATTCTCTTCATTTTCTTTAAAACCCTTACTCTGATTTGGTGATGAATTCCTCAACATAATATGATCATCTGGATTTGCCTTTTGTGTGACAGATAATTCAAAATTTATGTGACAAACATCTAGTCTTTCCTATGAACAAAGTGCATTTTGAGGATGAAGGTTTAAAGTTTCTCCTTCTATTTGCGTAACTTCTTCTCTAATCAGTTTCATGGGAGTACTAGAACATTCAAGAAGACTTTTGTTGCTTAGGTGTTCTTCAATGACTGATTTTAAATGTTGATTAGAAAATAAGTTAAAAGAATGAGGATATTCACCTTGAGCCAGAAATGAATCTTCTTCCATACTGTTCGAAGACTAAAAATACAATGATTCAAAGGAAAAACCAATTTGGTTTTCAATAAGAGCATGAGCAATAGATTCTACCTCCCTGGCTTGTTCAACATTATTGGAAGAATTTTCCTCTTCTTGCGAAGAATATTGTTCTAGCAGTTGAGTGATAGGATTTGCAATTGGTTCTTCATTCATGATTGAACATGACTGAATGGAAGGGATGGAAGAATCATAGAAGAGATTTAATGCCAATGACATGTCATCGATATTAAATTTACAGAGGATATGATAAAAAAATTTCAAAAAGCCTTCTGAAGATGGATCGTCGTTGATTAGCGAAGTATGAAATTCTTCACATAATTGATCAAAATTATAAATTTCAAAAGCATCTAGAAACTCATCTACAAATTGAAACCAATCAAAGATGTGACATGCTAGAAAGGATTCAAACCATTGTTTGATTCGACCTCTAAAAGTAAAAGCGAACAGTCTGCATAAAACTCCTAAATCTGAGATGTCATGTTTGATGCACTTGCACCAAAACTTGTTAAGGTAATCTTTAGCAGATGTATTGCCTTCACCATCAAAGGTGAGTTTGGACAAGCAAGAGACTGTCTCGGTGGGAGCATCGGGTAATGAGAAGTTGAAAGCATGTTCCAACACAGTGATTTGGGGAGCCATGGGGGAAATTGAATACATTTAAAAATCAAATCTCCTACAAGGCCATATTGTCATTCGGCCCTCCTAGCGCCATTTGTTGATGGGCGAAATCGACCATCCATCAACTAAGAGAGTGGAACCGGTCCGGGATTGTCTAATAACCCAAGCCGTTTGGAATGAACCACCCTGACGGGTTTAGCGGCTCCGTTAGCCGTTCTAAGGTCCTAGGGAAACCAAAGAAAAAACTAATCTAAACTAACTAATCTAACTAACTATATAAAACAAACTAAATTAACTAAACAAAACAAACTAAACTAACAAACAATAAATAAAAACTAACTAATACTCTAATCTAATTAAAATAAACTACTAAATAAACTAAACTAAAACTAAATATAAACTACTCTAACTATTCTATATACAAACTACTAATTACTATTTCATTAACTCTAATAGCTAATTATCTAATTTCTACTTGAATTACAACTTATTCACAAATATACAATATATATAACTTGCAGATTTGAATAAAACCTGTAAAATTCTTGTTTTTTGCCCTAAGACAGCGAAAGATATTTCTTTTTTGATTTTATGATTTTATCAATAAGAAATAAAACTTACTGAAACTAAACGATCTAATATACTAATTAACTAAAATACTAACAAATACACTAAGCAAGTAAACAACAAACAAACCTGGAAACGCTCCATGTTTGTCCTGTGTATGATGACTTCGAAACTGGTCAGAGAAAGGAAACTCGCACCGTTTGATCCAGAAGCTTCTCATAAATGATAGGCTGTGCTGCTCTTTGAGTTGTTTAAAGGAAAAACAAGACATAAAATATCATAACATTTATATGATTATAAATCTCTGCAATAAGGGAAACATGTTATGCAAAAACTTATATTAAATAATTCAACTTATGAAGAAGATAAACCTATCATTCACAAACTGAATTAACAATTGTTATGTCTTTTATACACTTGGAAGAAACCAGATATGAATTCTATTGATCAAATTATATCATTCACAAGAGGCTAAGATAGCTAAAGTAGTCATTAACCCAATGTAAATAGATACACACAAACATGAACAAAATATTGATATCATGAAAAGCTAAAGCTGTAGCAGAATATCAATTATGTCTCAGTCTGTATTAAAGTTCCATATCCTTGTTCTCCCACGAAATAGGATGATCATTATTACAAAAATGATAGGTATTTATAAGTATCTCCACAGGGTAAAACCTCCCTATGGATAATGTCAAAACAGTTTACATAATCTGGGAAAATATCCCCAAAATCAACTAAACTAGGAAATCAAAATGCAAGTAAAATATCTCAAATATCTCCTAACTGCTTATCAAATCCACTGCAATTTCGAATTCATCTGCAATAGACCAAAAATAACAAGTTAGAAAGACAATTTATTAACAAAATACTAAAAATCTAATCCTACAGACTTAGCTACAGAATCATCTGATTCTGTAGCTAGTCTAAAATAACATACCGGATCAAATAAAAATCAAATCAAATCTCTTTAAAATAATCCAATCCAATTTTCTTTCAATAAACATTAAAAAAGAATCACTAATGATTCAAATGATCTTATCATTCAAATTAAACAAAATCAAAAGTGATTCAATAGAGAACAGGGGTAAGAATACTCTGTTTTTCTTTTACCATAAAAACGGGTCAAACAGTAACAACACTGTTTCATATCCAAATGAAATCAATAATGAGTGATATCGTATGTGATATGATCTAATCCAACACAACCAATTTCCACTTGTCATAGCTATAATGATATAACAACAGATTCATATTGTTCAATCAAATGTAAATATAGAAAGACTGTTTCGATTATGTTCAAATGAAACCATACTTAATCAACATCAACCCAACGAATTTCGTGATTGATCCTTGCACATTTAACAGACAGGATCAATAGATCTAGATCGCAATCTTAATAGAATCAACAGAGGTTATAATTATTAGATGGGCAAATAATCAAATCACGACCGAGTTTAATTATAGAAACAAATCGCAAACCTGGATATAGTTACTTTCGTTCCTCAAATCAAATTTAAACAACATATTCATTGCAGTATGAATCAAACTGATAATATGGTGGAGTAAACTAATGCGAATCAACCGGTTGGGTATAACTGTTATGAATCGAATCTATTCACGATTTGGATGCATATTAATAGAATCATATCGAACATAATCCAAATTATATTCCTGTTGGTCGAGAATCATATGGACATAAAACCGTGACAATTAACCATATCAAAATTGTTGTCAATCAGAGCGTATACATTATAACCAAATCGAATTGAAATCTGGTTGCGTTCTAAATTGGATATGAGAAACACTCCTTGTATTGAATAGGTAAAAACAAATTTGATTAACAATAGAGCATCCATTTTAACTCAATCAAAGAAATCAAATCCACACCATTAATCCGTTACTTCACTCAGCCAGGCTTAGCAAATGAAATCCAAACGAATAACCATAAAAATCTGTGAGCAAATCATATATCAAATCGAAACTTTTCCTATTTTTAGCAAAGAAAAACAATATACATGATGAACACGAATGACAAAGGCATTTGAATGAGAAACAGAGCTATTTGAAAACATAATCCATACCTATGTAGCGACAAGATGGTTTGACAGGTGAGAGGGAGTTCTGAAGAACAGATCTGAAGGAATGCATACAGACTCAAAACGCATGTTCCAGCCACTGAAAAATTGACCTATAAAACGAGAGCTAGATCTCTATAGTAGCTTACTTTCTGAAGAAACCGCTCATCATGAAGGTAAAGGGGCTAAAAACGGTTCTGGGTTTTCAACGGTTTGAGCTAATTCAAATCCGTTTGCCCATAATCACTCACGCAAAACCTTGACTCTGGGGGAAATTACGGGGCAGTCTTCTCTAGAAAAATGAAACCACAACCGACTCTGAACACCATGGGAGTTCAAATCGCCCTTTAGGAGCTAGTAGATAACACACAGTGAGCTGGGATAAGGGACAAGGGTTTGAACAGAATGGGCTCAGATATTTTCCCAAAAATTAACAGAGGTAACCCTGTAAGGAGGAAGGCATTAATGCAAAGTGTGCGAGGGTGGGAGAACTTACTTCTGCCATGCATAAGAGTTATTATGAAAGTACAACCGCCAATTCATTGTTCTATCCATTAAATCATAGTTCAACCATAAAGCCATTTGCACAACCAATGAAATCGAATGGATATGTGCATACCAATGTGCGCAAGTGTTATACCATAACGTTTCCAAATCCGACATATAAATCAAAACCCAATATCAAACATGCGCCAACATATATAATCAAAAGTTTATCAAAGTGCCAAACGAATTTCGTATAGTCGACAAGCCAAATTTATGAGAAGATTATCATAAGGATTATATCACATGTATATAAAAAGTTTAATCAAAGCCTTATGTATTTTCAAAGATTTAATGATTAGGCAAGTCATATAAAATTCAAATCAAAAGATTAATGTATTGCAAACTGAATGCAACTCAATCCCACAATCAATATAAGAATGACCAATGAGTATAGTTCTAAAGTTCTTCCATAAAACCAAGCTATACAATCAATCGAAGTATGAGAACCGATCAAAGGATATTGCCAGTCGTGTAACAATCAATAAAAGGTAAGCGTAAAAGGCATAATGACATAAAAGATATTGACAGTTCAAATAATGATCGAAAAACAACTTCGAAAGGAGAAGTTTTCACGCTTACAGTCATGAAAACTTAATGAAGACAATTGTGTAAATGTCGCAAGAAATGAAAGTGTCGTCTATTAAAAAATGCGACGAAAAACTTGATGTTTGCAAGACACAGGTGTAGGCAGCTTATAGGATAATAGAAAAAGGTGAATTGGCTGCCAACGGGTGTACAGGCCATGTTTCTTAGTGGTCAGTTTGGAAATTGTGCAGGCAGTGTAGGGCTTGATATACTGGTTGACCTCTTGTCAAAGTTTCATCCAATAGAAATATTTCTGCAACATTGCACTATCTTTTCGATGCAGAAGTGTCCCACCACCCGACTGTAGTTGGATTCCCATATCAACATCACTCGCTCGCTTGATGGAATGCAGATATGGCCTATATGGAAAAACAACCCATCCTGAAGATGGAAATTAGTGACAACTTCATTTGCGCCCAACATTTGGTAGGTGGTGGCAAAGTCTGGGTCTGTCTCATAGAGTTGGGGGCATTAATAGGCCTCATGGCCGTAAGAGTCTATCACCATCATGAGTGTCATGACTGGTGGTTTGTTGAGGAAATCAGCGACGCAGTTGATGCCTCCCATTTTACACTTGATGTTAAGGTGGAATTGCTGCAAGTACGCGGACCACTTATGATGGCAGTCATTCTACAATTTTCCTTGTGTTTGCATGAACTGTAGTGGCATATGATCAATTTGGATGACTGTCTCCTTCCCAAGAATGTAATTTCTCCACTGGTGACAAGCTTGTACAATGAAGTACATTTATTTTTCATAAGTAGGGTACTTACAGACAACATCTGATAGTGTCTCACTATGATAGGCCATGAGGTGGTTGTGTTGAGTGAGGATGGTGCCCATAACATAGTCTGAAGCATATGTCTTGATCTCAAAGGGTCGGTGGAGGTATGATAGTGAAAGTACTTTGGTTGAGCACAAGAAGTGCTTTAGATCATCGAACTCTTGTTGTTGGGACCAGACCCACACAAACTTTGCCTTACTACCACCCCTGGTTACTTGGTTGAGGATCTATGCAATATGGGAGAAGCCCAACATGAACCTGCGATAGAAATTGTCAAGGCCCAAGAAAATTCAAAGCTTAGTGAGTGTGGTTGGGGATGGCCAATCATGAATGACTTGGATTTTGGTTGGATCCACATGTACACCATGATGATCAACGATGTAGCCCAGGTAATGAACCTTGTCCATGCCAAAGGAGCATTTTTCCAAGTTGGCATAGAGTTGGTGCTACCACATGGTGTGCAGAACCTGTTGAATATGCTACAAATGTTCTACCCAAGTATTTATTTAAATGAGGATGTCATCCAGATACACCATTACAAATGTATTGTTGAGTGGTTGCAGGATATCATCCATCATCCTCATGAAAGTGGCTAGAGAATTTTTCAAACCAAAGGGCATGACCAACCATTCAAAAATACCTTCCTTTGACTTGAAGGCAGTCTTCCATACATCTATCTACTCTATCGGGCCCTAGTGGTAGCCAGACTTCAGATCAATCTAACTGAATTATTTGGCCCCCATGATCTTATCAAGAAGGTTGTCGATTCGGGGAATTGGGTACCGATTTTTTACTGTGATTTTATTCAGGGCCCACTAATCAATGCAGAGTCGCTAGGTTCCATATTTCTTCTATACCAGCATGATTGGGCTCCCGCAAGCTGATGAGATGGGAAGGATGTGCTCCTTGTGTAGCATTTCTTGGATCTGCTGCTTGATCTCCTCATTCTCTAACAGAGAGTGGCGGTAGACTGGCCCATTGGGCAGTGGTGCACCATGGGTCAGATCGATGGGGTGCTTGAATTGACAGTGTAGAGGTACCTCGGTAGGTGAGGAGAAGATATTTGAGTATTTTTTCACGACCTTATCCACTTGCTTCTACTGTGTAGAGAGGTCGGCCGCTGAGACCTTGTATATGGATGCAATATTTCTCTCACTCTGAGAGAGAATCATGAAGAAGACAAGCTTCCCTGTCTGAGAGATAACCTTTCTACATTGCTTGGCAGAGTTCAAGTAAATAGCACTAGGTGGGACTGCCTTGGGTATCTTGTACAATTTCTCGTTCAAAGTAATAATAACTCTGTGAGGCATAGACTCATATATAGCATGATTTTTCCATAAATATGGTTGGCCCAAATGAACATTACAAACTTCGAGAGGGGAAACATCACACAATACCTCGTCTTTGAAGGGATTTATGTCATATGACAGGCGACATTGTTGTCTGACATGGATGTTGCTTCCTTGGTGGAGCCATCCGATGGTGTAGGGTTGCGGGTGCGGAGTTGTTGGTAGGGTGAGTTGCTTGACAACCTCTACTTATTTGAAGTTGTTCTAGCTACTGCTATCAATGATGAAGTGCAGCAGGGTATCCTTCACCCACATTTGTGAATTAAAAGGGTGCTCTCCTTCCTCTGGCTCATCTAGTTCAACGGGCTTGAGCTTGGTGGTAGAAATGGTAGAGCTGAGTTCTGCGTCTATGATCCATTTCCCCCTTTATTTTTCTGACTCAGATTCCGAACCTGCATCTAATTCAGCAGATTTCACCTCAACCACCAGCGACTGCTTCGAGCGACAATCAGCAGTGTTATGCCAGGGGCTCTTATGGAAGTTGCACCACTTCCTAGTATATTTCTTTGTCTTTTAGGTGTCCTTCTTTGCTTGCAGCCTGGACTGGTTTTCTTGAGGTTGTCCATGTTTTCTCTGTCCTTTGTTCTATGGGTTGGGGCCGCCCTTTCCTGGATTTTGCTATGAGGGGTTACTAGGCCCAAATTGCCGCATGTTTTGTTTGAGCTTCTACTATATTTTGACAACATATCGGTAGGCTGCGCCCAAGGATGAGATGTCCAAAAATTCCATTTCGGCCTGGATTTATCTATGAAGACCACTATGATACTTGAGCACCATATGTCACTCATAATATTTGATACCCAACTTGGTGCGCAAGGTATGGAATATATTTGTGAACTCGAGCACCACTTGGTCTCTTTCCTGTCGCAGCATGGTCCATTTTGTGTACAGGTCATCATAACTTCCAACAAGGTAGTATTGTTCCTTAATAACATCCCTGAAGGACTCCCAGGTGATTGCGACTATAAATAATAAGGGTCCCTCTGTTTTCTTTTGCTCACATAAATTTTCCCACCAATATTTGACATGGGGGACTACTTTGAGGAGCGCAAAAGTAACCTTTTCTCTATTCAATAAGTTATCGACAGAGAAATACCCTTCTAGAAGATTCAACCATTTTTCTATAGTATATGTGTCTATCTGACCTTCAAATATAGGAATATCAAATTTTATTTGTACCTTGAAGGGGGTGAAACCTCCATTTGAGGAAGATGTGTCGCATGTTGGTAGCCTCTGAAGGATTTGCGCAAAGCTATCCATTATCTCGTTCCTTTGTTGCGTGAGGGATTCCTCAAGAAACATTTTGAAGGGATCTCTTGTCCCATTGTCTTTCTTTTCTTTTTCCATGAGAGGTCGTTTGGGTGTGCGAGATCTTTTGTCCTCAAGAGAAACAATCTCGAGACCCAATTCTTTGTACCCTGACCTCGTTGGGGAGATGCATTGAGAACGACAAGGAGAAAATCACTCTGATACCACTGATCCATAATATATTTGCAGAATGAAATGAATACAAATTATTATATAAATATGCTTAACACAAAATAACATATATATAGTAAAACTGGTTTCTATTCAATAAGGAAATAAGCAGAAATTGTAAAATGCAGCAGAAACAAGCTTGCTAGAATGGTCGTGGATTATCTCTGAGAAGAGATGTGATGGATGTGCTCATACATGAAAAGATTATTACAATGAGGATCCAAAGGCATTTTTACCATAAACAACAATGTCAAAAACCCTAGACATCCAAAAAACCTAACCCTATGAGATGAAGCGCCAGAAGTCATGTGGGCCCTGTTTGGATAAGTTAGTACATCAACTTCCCGGGGTCGTAACTTTTGCATATGATCTTCATTTTAGGAGAATGAAAACCTATTGGAAAGGCATATCTAAGGACTACACATGTTGTTTCTATTCATGAATGGTCATTTTGACTGTGGTGAGCCCTAAAAAACATTGTTTAGGGCCTCAAAACGACCCCGCAAGTCAGGGACCCAAAAACTAGGGAAAAACCTGCAAAAATGAGCCAGTTGGAATAGGTGGGAGGCCACCGACATCCATATGGATCATAGGTAGGTGCTAATGGGAGTTCTGTTCTCTCTTATTTATACTTTCCAAGTGCCTTCCTCTAGAAGTTTCCTTGTAATTGTTTTAGTCCTTTCTCCACTTTTTAGGGCTAACCACTTTCTTGTTGCAACTAACAATTTCTTAATTAGTAAAATCATAACTTCTTTACCCTTAAATGCTTTCTTGTTGCAACCACTTTGACCATATTATTATTTAAATAAATTCTCTTTTCAATCACTTTATTACTTTGACCACTTTGCCATAGTTAGCAAACTCACAACTTCTTGTTGCAACTAATTTATTTTTAATTATTTTCTTAATGCAACAACTTTACCCATGATTAACTCCTAGTTAAAACCACTTTGAATGGTAAAATTCTTCTAGGAGCTTCTAGAATAATTGACTTATTTGACCTTCTAGGGGCTTCTAGATAACTCATGAGGTTTCTCTAACTTCACTGAGCCATATCTCCTCAACCATGAGAAACTACATGACCTACCACATATCATCGGAAATGGACTGACATGTACTATCCATCTAGAATAGTCTTAACTACATATTCATTGATATTCATTCCTTTATACCTCAAACAAACTTGAGTCCCATATTCATACCTTTGTGCTACCCAAATTCACTACCAGACTTCTCCAAGGGTTGACATTAATCTCCAAGGGTTGACATTAGTCCCGTACTCATACCTTTGCGCTATGTGGGAAAGTACATGGACTAGTATATGGATGACACATGTCATTTGGGGTGGAAAGTGATGTGGTTCCTTGTGGCCTAGTTGTGGGCTACCACATGGAACCCCTCCAGTTGATATGAAATTGTGGTAGTTCACGAGGGTCGAACCCCTGATCGCGTGGGCAATGGAAAAGTCTTTGCATAGGTCGGGACTCCAACTCGCCTATGCCATAGTTCTTAACCATATACAATGTGATTTATATTTGAATTGAATCAAATGTTGGATTGGCAGAGAATAAGGTTGGGGATTATCCCCAACCCCAGGTCCATATAATAACATAGGACCATTACATAATTGTTGGTGTGCACAGACCTTTCCATCACAAAGCCCCTGGTTGAAATAATTCACACCATATAACCTCCACATATAACTAATGGCATAGGGGATTAACACTACAACGGTCACGTTGCCACACACCCAACTAAGTGTCACCACCAACACATGCACGGGGATATGTGTAGATGTTAAGCAACGAGGGCCAAGAAAGGCGTTGAGACGTGGCCATATGCCCCCCCATGCGACCAACACCTCCATCGAGAAAAGGGGCTAGTGCACTAGCGATGTGACATTTCTCCATATTTCTTGAAAGGATGCACTGTGATGGGTTTTTGGCCCAATAACACTGCGGGATCGAGGTTAGTCATTCACAGGTGTGAATTGGTGAACAAGAGACAACAAGCTTGAAGGGGAAATTTTCTAGGAAGATAAATTCTTCATTTTTTGGCCAAATTAGGTGCAGAAAGAGCCCAACTAGGGGTTTTTGGATGTTCTGGAGCAATTGGAGCCATCTATTTGGCATTTTGAGCACTGTAAAGCATTGTTTTTATCACTTTGAGAAAATATTATAAAATATCCATTGGAAGTTGGACCAGGAGATGTAGCCTAAGAGAGGGGTGAACTCCTTTATCATTTGTTGTGTTATGTGTTTACTATTGGTTGTTAATTGCTGGTTATTATGTGCATATTAAGTGTGCAAACTCTTTAATTTATGTGTTTGTAACTTGATCCAATTACCCAAACACATACCATTTTTACACATGCAATTTAAAGGAGACAATTCTTCTTCATTTTCAGATCAAAATGTCATCTTTAACAATACCTATCACTACATTTTCATGGGTAGATGAGAGAGAGAAATCATTAGATATTTAATCAATCCCAAGCATTTTACCTTTTTAGAATGAAAGGAGTAAAGATCTTGGTAGAGCTTGGCGATATCTAGTCCTAACTCTTCCATTACAACTTTAGGCATGCCATTATGAGAGGCACATGAGTCCATCAAGAAATTATGCAATATTTTCTCATGGACATTCAAGGATATGTGAAAGGGTGGAGAAGCATGAGACCCATATTCAATGTGTGGGCCCACAGTAATCTCAAGGTTTTCATCCTGTAAGTTGATTACATCATATGTCATAGAAAAAATGGGTGGCTTCAACACCTTCATAATAGAGTTCTTGAATGACTCATTTTTCAACAATTCTATTAAAGGAACATGGATCTTTATTTTTCTCAACTCATGTTCTATGCTGAAAGGGATTGGTTGTTTTTATGCTTCCTTTACTTTAAGGGTAGGAGGCTTAGATGGAAGAGGTTGATCAGTTTTGTTTGATGTGCCTTTGCTTTGGCCTTGCTTGAGAAGAAGATCTGATATTTTTATCTGAGCAGGGGCAGTTTCTTTGGAAGCCTCTGGTCTAGGCCTCAAATCATACTTCTTTTGGGGCTGACTTTGAAAAATTTCTTCTTCCTTCACCTCATCATCAAACTGGATGGACAACTGTGATATTTCATAGTCCCGCTATGTTAGGTTACTAGGATAAAGATCAATTTCAATGAAAAATACAACATCATCATCTACAACATCACTCACAACATCCATTTTTTTAATCTCATTGTTCTGTAAAGGAGGTACAACCTTTGATCCTCAACATTTCTCCTCGCTCTCTGCATGACTTGAGGAACATTATTCGACCTTCTAAATTGATTTGTGTTTCTGTTTCCAACATCTTGAGATGGCCTGTTTGGCTGCTTGGTTTCCAATTTCAACTTGGCTATCTCCAAGGTTAAGGATTTCAAGGTTCTGGTCATCTCTTCCAACTTTTGATCATATTTTACTGGGTTAGAAGAGGAACACAACTCTTCCCTCTATTTCTTTTTATCTCTATCTGATTTGTTCTATCACTTTTCTGATGTTAGGATATTGGATTCAACTTCAATAACTTCCTCTTACATGGACACCAAAGTGGTGGACCTTCTCTCCCTCAATAGAAGAGATAATTTTGCATCAAAGGCATTTTCAAATGTGATCTTGGTTGAGGCTTCAGTTGGCTGGATCTCATCAGGAATCTTGTTATACATTTTGTTGAACCCCTTTGTGAAATCTGATACAAACTCCCCACTCTTCCTTCTTAAATCCTTAAACTCAATTATGCAATACAAATACTCTCTCCTATCCCCCCATTATTCTAGAAAAACCTCATTCAAGGCCTAAATACTTGTCATAGAAGCAGGGGTTAAACCATGGAACCACTTCCTTACCTCCCCATCCAAACTCTACACAAACAACCTCATCCATACATCTACATGTTCAATGTTAAAGTTGTCTACAAAACTATAAAATTCCAGCAAATTTTCCTCAATAGTTACTTCCTCCTCACCATTGTACCTTGGCAAATACTTCATGTATTCACCCATGGGGAAGGAATTCAAGTTCCGGGGTAGCACCAAAGGTGCATACCTAGTTGTAATGATGGCCTCCATCCTATTCACAACCATGTTTTGGATAATTGGACTCTAAGGCTCAGGAAGATTTGTGGGTGTTGGAGCCGCCTTTGTTTTTTCTAGCCTGTTTAAAATTTCATATTTGAATGCTTGAAGTCGAAAGATGGTTTTCATATTTTCTTGTATTTTTTCCAAAAATATCAGAAGTCTCATCACGCAAACAATGATGGCTATCATACTCTTAAGGCATGATTTATTTTCTTTTAATCGTTTAAACGAGTCTCTCCTTTTTTACCTCGGGATGTCGCATGTAGGAAGTTATAGATCACATAGTTTACAAGTCTCGAGGGGTGAAATGGAGAACAAGTTTTAAAACATTTACCCATATCATTACCGAGAGTAAAAATACTCTAAACCATAGCTAACCATCATCGGGATTTCGTGTCTTGGTGTTTGCTAGATCCAAAAGTCTTACCGTCGTAACCCCAATAGCCGAAACCACAAGATTCTTGTTTTAGTAACCCGGGTTAATGTTAAATTTAAAAAGTTTAGCCGTGGTTAAGCTCTATCGGGAATTCACAACTCGACGTATTTTCCTTCAAAAGTTATACCTTCGAAGCTCCGATTCGTGAAGTCGCGATATAAATAAAAATAAAATTAATTAAACATTTAATTCAGTTTTATCCTCCAATTTAATCAAATCATATCATCGCAATCTCGCAATTTCTCCACTCGAAATACAAGCCTCCCAGAAGTTATACCTTCAAAGCCCCGAATCGTGAAGTTACGATATAAATAACAACGTAATTAATTAAACACATAATCATGGTTATGTTTTTTATTAACCAAAGCTAATTGTTGTAATCTCGGGTCTTAGAGGTTCAAAGGGTTAAAGCGAAAGCTCATGATGAGGTGAGTGCCGAAAGATTAATTAACATTTTAAAAATGTCTGATTAATTAAGCTAAGCAACATTTTCATTGTTTTAATACGAAAATTAATATTCACAGTCTCCGAGGCGATTTTAAACTTTCTTTCTGTCAACTTGCATTACAAACTGTCAGAATTTATGACAGTAATTGGAAACGAGGTGAATCGAAAAGTAAGGATTTGGTTTTTAATGATAAACTTAAGAACGATTTGACTGTTCTGTCCCTAAGGACGACCTAGTTTTAAATAATCGAAGACATGGATCTTTTATTTGTTGTCTCAAATTTCATTTATATATTACGCAGAACCAACTTTTTGCGAGCGAACTAATTTATGTATGTATACATATTTTTATCGTAGGAGATCTAAAGTAGAATCCTCTGCCATGGCCCCGCGAAAAGCATCTAAAGCCACTGTTGAGGTTTCAGGACAAGGTTCAAAAAACATTTCTGATACTTCACCTCAAAGTGTCGATTCTATCAGGACTTGGTCATATATTTCTGAGGTTCTACAGTCTGAATTGGTAGATGTTTCAGATGATTTGAGTGAAAATGAAAAAGATGACCTGGTCACCAAGTATAAGATTGTAGTCCAGGCTCAAATGCATAAAGTAGCTGCTAGGCCACGTTTTCTCCCTTACTAAGATATGATCCTGTGGGCATTAGACCATGTAGATATACCAACCAGAACCATCATCAACGAGCAGAGGGTCACCGTTGGGACTTTCAGACCCGAACAATTGTAGGATATGTACAAGTTGCCAGTCATGTCGGACTTTGTTTACATTGCTGAATTCCTAAATAATTTTAAACAGAAGGAATGTGTGCAATATGACAAGACTATGTCTGGTTTAATCAAATATTGGGTTTCACACCTTGCGAATTTCAGGGCGGACTATAATGGTATATATTCAATAGCTTCTCTGGAACCACAGTTTAAATACATCGCTATGATGACTTGCAGATTATATAGGAGAGAGGACACCACACATTTTTTCCTTCAGTGGGTGCCTCTAATTCACACGGTCACTGAAGGTTGTTCCTTCAACTGGTCTAAACTACTGTCTGACAATTTGACCAGTCGAGTTACAAAGTATCGAGTGCAGAGGGAAAGTGGAAAAATTGCTTCATTCCTTATTTCCGCCTATATCATGGATGCCATATGTTTTCTGACACCTTTTCCCTTGATGAGTTGGAGCTGGACTCCAACAGAGGCTGAGCCCATCCACGTCTACCATTCAAAGTTGTGGGAAGACAAAGCCTCAGATTTTGTGTATGAAATATTTAACTGGGTGATCGTACCACTACATGTCACTATCTTTGGCCACCCACCACCCAGGATCTCAAACAGTATCGTGGTAAATCTGAGCAGTATAGGCGACTGGTACGTGGAAGAAAAATTTTCATATCTCAGGGTTTTCGGCGCTTCTCTTCCTCCGAATGCCTTGCCATTATTCATACCCAATAGGCTAGCTTTCCATGAGATTTCCAGACAAACCATAATTGGTGGCATAAGCAAGGAGCTTAAGGGATATTCCAAAAAGGTATGGCCACCTTTTCCTATTCATCTACATTCCTATTCTTTGTTAGATTTCGGGCATGCTACAACTGAAGTAGCAGCCCTGGAAGACCTGAAATTGGTTCATGTTGAATTCAAGAAGCACGATCCACATAGGATGATAAGTAATCACTTAGCCAATTGTGGGCTTAAAAGGTTTGAGCATGAAAATTTTCCCTAGGATGACATTTTCCAAGGCACGAGATCTTATGCTGAGGTTTTGGCTCGGATACAAGCCCTGGCTCCTAAAGAAAGGGATGATGTTTTAAAATTCAAAGAACATCGACGGAGTTGTCTTCCCCCAGTATTATGGGGTGAAAATCCAATAATAGTACAGGTGCAGTAAAAAGAAGCCGAAGGCTCAAAAGATTCAACACCCAGAAAAGAAGAACACCAGGATGGGGAGGAGCAAACTAAGAGTCCGAAATCGGAAATAAAAGCTCCCGATCCGCTGAAAAAGAAGAATCCAGTTACCACTCTAGGCCAGTCAGCTAAGCAAATCGGAGATCCCATCACCTCCATTACTCCCTCATAGTCAACTCAAGGGAACATAGATGCAGGGTGGATTTTCAACGAAGAATTGAGACCTATAAGGATGGAAGAGCTCCCTCCAAATGTGTTATTTTTTTATAATAAGAGAAAATCTATGGTAAAAAGAGAATTCTATCAAGAAGAGGGATCAACAGCCAAGAAATTTAAGGTGTTGACCGATGAGAAAGATAAGAATAAGGACGAATTCAAGACAGAAATAGCCGGAACATTAGGGGTGTATGCTACAGAAAACCAATTTTCAGTTGGGGTTTTGAAAAATCAACTGAAGCAAAAAAACTGGCTCATCAAAACCTTAGAAGATAAGCTAGCCACAATAGAGGAAGTTGCCAAGGAACAGGCGAACACAGGAATAGAGAAAGCAAGGATGGATGATAAAAAGGAAATCCAACTACTCAAAACTAAGTTCGAACAAGCAGAGATGGTAGCTCAGACCAGTCAAATGTAGGTAGGCCAACAAAGAGACCTGATAGGGCAGCTACAGGTTAGATTAGAGTTCGCTGAAATCCAAGTTATAAATATCGGGATGTTCTAGTCCCAGGCTATGGAGATTCGGAGCAGGGTTTCTGCAGCCCAACGAAGTTTACTTGCCAAGGTAGAGACGATTCGGGACAATTGTCTGCTTATTGATCAAGTATCAGAAAAATTATCTGTCAGAGACAGAGAAGCTGGAGCAGCTCGGGTCGCATTTCAAAAGGTTGTAATAGCTACAACAAACAATGAATTGGCAAATAGTTTTGAGTTTTCCATTTCGAAACAGACCCGAGGTAATATTTTGTTGAAAGAATGGGAACACAACATATCAGAAGGAAAATTGCAAGCCAAGAAGGTAAGGAAATCCTTTGAAGAGGTTTTCGGTTCTATAGATGGAAATCTGTTAGGCATTGATAGCGAGAGCAATGTTGAGACACTGAACCAAATGAATATAGCGAAATTCTCACTTGATATAAATGATAAAGAAGAAAGAGATTCGGCCGAAGTCTCACAAGTAACTCAGGCAGACATAGTTCAAATAAATAAATGGATTATTAAACCAAGTGTTTGATTGTGCACCATCGACAACCTAGACCGAAAGATGGAAGAAAGGTTACCACAATTAGTCTGAGATTGTTATATTTTTTAGGCCAATTATCAAGCAGAGCCTTCTAGGTTGATATCTCGCTGGTGGAGAAATGTGTTACATGTACTGAGCATGTGAAGGGGCAGGCTTCTGGTACCAAATAAATACATAGGATAAAAAAATGAAATGATTGATCTCCTTCTCATTATAACTGAAAATCCTGGAATGATTGGGATTCCATCATATGTAAATTTGTATAAATATACAATAGAAGGAAGGAACAGGGGCTGGACCTTTTTGGGTCAATTGTAATAGAGATTTTTTCCTCGAGAGTTAATACAAAGAAAATCTGAAGATTCTTGATTCTGTCATGACTGTGTTATGATTTTGTTTCCTTGTATTTCACATTTCATTTCATTTCATATATGTATTTGATGAATGCTTCGATATAATTTAGTACAACCTCTACTATAGTGAATAAATTCTAGTTTTCTACATTGTTTACCATTTTTCCTCTGTATCGGCTATTAGCAGGTATAAGACCAATGAACATTTTAGATTTCTATATATATTTTATGCTTCATCAAGTTATTTCTTTACCTTTTTCTTCTTCTGTTTATAAGTGAGATTCTCCCTTGATAGGAGCCTTACATGATAGGCAGCTTAATGTTTTCTTACACTTCACACACATTTATCAAAATATAACTCAGTTACGGGAAAGGGCCTTTGGTTTGCATCATGTTTTCACCATCGGAGCTATAACTCTCCTTTACACGACCGAAATCGAGATGGCATCTAAAAAAATTTCTTTGAGATTTTCTTATCATTTTGTTCCTCTATGACTATCCCTGTGACAAGACAGCCTAATATTGAACCCAGACTATCATATCAAACACATATTGGCTTAAATATTTTTGATACTATTCTTAAAACAACCACTACCCAGGTAGAACTGGAACATTCATGGGCAGCGATTGAAAGGGACATAAACATCCAGGAACAGTTGGAAGCTAGACAACAACCTAGAAATCAACCCTAGCTTCCCTTGCTGAAGGTTGATATTTCTTCCTTCTCTACCCTCTGCTCACTTTCGGATGCCTAGACACTGTACTTCTAAGCCTTAAGTATAGACTCTGCAACAACATCTTTTTGGTGCCATTGCCGGGGACCGAAGTTACGAAATATTTTTCCCTAGAAAAATGACATTTTTTCATTGAAAGTGCCACCCTTTGATAGTGAACAAAGAGTGCACACATTTTAAAGGCTTTCCAACTTTTTGGCACCATTGTCGGGGACCAAAGTTATGAAATCTTTTTCCCTGGGAAAATGGCATTTTTTTTCGTTGAAAGTACCACCCTTTGATAGTGAACAAAGAGTGCACACCTTTAAAGGATTTCCAATCTTTCACTTGGTGACTCCACGATTAATAAGCTAGCATCCAGACGAAGGAATACCAGGAAAAACCTGAATGGTAAACAAACCACACCCATTACCGATCCTGAGAAGATTTTAAAGGCGAGAGGCTCTCTTAAGCCGACCCCTGCAATCTATCAACTTAAATACCCACAAATGAAGACCAAGAGTTCTTCTGAACCTTCAACTTCACGCAACCCTCTTTTCGACACTAAGGATCTAACATCAAACTTCTCCAAAGTTAGAAGTGAAACTCGTCCGATAACCTCTGTAGAACATAAAGGAAAAAGTCCTGTAGAAAATTTATCTACTGTCGATATATCATCGACTCTTTAGTCAAATTTCACGACCTCACACAGTCTCGAAGAATATTTCACACATCCAGTTTCCACACCCATTGGTTCCCCTGACTACATCTCTTGCAAGTCCAAAGAGCCAAGCCCCCGCATCCCTTACCAATCATCCTCAGATTTTTTGCCTCGCAAAGAAAGTAAAGATTCACTTTTAATCTTCCAAAACCCCCTTTACAACTTTCCACTAATAACGATCATAGCCGCTGAAGGGGGAGGTGGAGGGGTTGTCGGAGGAGGAGGTGGAGGTGCTCCTGGGGGAGGAGATAGAGGTCAAGGGAATGCCCCCCTCCCATAGTGTTTTCTAAAGTGGCAGCAAGATACGTTCCTTTGGTATTGCCCATTCCTCTGCACGACCTTCCTGAAAATTATATAAAAAATTTGCCAAAATTCATTGGGGAAGGATATCTGACCGCAGCCAAACACATAAATTTCTTTGATCAATTCACAGACATCCTAGGACTCGAACATGAATATGTGTATTCGAGGATTTTAGTCTAAACCTTCGAAGGTCGGGTATGAACTTGGTTTCGGAGTCTACCTGCAGGATCTATCTTGTCCTATGATGCCTTGGAAGATGCTTTCCTTAGACAATGGGGTGAAAGAAAGGACCACCTATACTATTTAACCAAGTTTGGTTCTTTAAGAAAAAAGAATTTAGAAACAGTTATGAAGTTTATTCAAATATTCAACAAGTTGTATAACAAAATCCCAGCCGAGGTTAAGCCATCCCAACCCGCAGCTAAAGTAACTTTCGCGGGGGCTTTCGAACCAGATTTTGCACTTCTTTTACAAGAAAGAAGGGGAGCTACTTTAAACCGAATGCAAGATGACGTTGTGGAAATTGAGTCAAATATGATGGCTTCTGGTAAGTTAAAAGCTAAAGTAGAAGCGAGAAACTGAGAAACTAGGCACTTTAGAGAACAAGCAGGGCCATCAGGATCTAATAGATACATAGATGACAAAGTAGACGATATGGCCAGGGAAATTAAGGAATTGTCTAATAAGATATCCAGGATGGAGCTAGAATAGGCTAAAGCTAATTCTTTCACTAAAATGGACTTCAAGAGGAATCCCAATCCCCCAAATCAGCAAAGACAAATAAAAAACGAAGATCAGAAAATACAAACTCCCCTAAAGAACGAAAATTTTATAGGAGCGAATGATCTCCAAGATTTCATAGATTCAGGTGATGATGTCATGAACTTGGGTGATGACTGCACACAACCTTATCTTACTAGAAAGGATTATGAAAAATCTCTGAACACTCAACAATCATCTGTTGAGGGTGAAGAAAGAGATCATACTAACCTTTGTAGTTATCAAGAAGAAATCGGTATGATAACGACTGAGGTCTAACCTAGGTATAACTTGAGATCTAAGGGTAAGCCTATTTCAACTACTCAACCTAAGAAAATTCTCCCAAGAGGTCAAACTTATAAGCCTACCCCAGAAGAAACCGTGTTACCTAACAACAAATCAAAAGTAGTAAACGTGCAAGAACCCGAAGTAGAAAAGGTTGAGACTAAAACACAGGAAACAGAAGTAGTTAATACAAATACACCTTTAATCAAGATCATGAGTAATAAGTCAATCCAGACAAATAAGTTGGAAAAGAAATATTCAGAAGTCCCAACTAGAGAAACAGACAAGGTGAGCGGATTTTTCAGTTTTGAAAACGAGATAAATAAAATTAAGATACCAATTCCTCTAGTAGAGTTAGCGAAAAACCCATCTTATCGAAATCATATTACCAAAGTGATAGGCATTTCAGAGCTAGAAAGCCAATCTGATGTTTTGAACCTAGAAGATGATAAGCCCAACATCACTTTTGGTCCACATTTTGAAGGAGCCAAAGACACTGTCGCTCCCTTTTATATCACCTTAAATGTATACAATCAACTGCTACATAATTGCATGCTAGACTCCCGAGCCTCACATAACGTGATGCCTAAAATTATTATGGACAGATTGGGTCTCTAGATCACCAGACCTTATGGAGATCTTTGCTCATTTGATTCGAGAAAAGTTAAGTGTATGGGAATGATAAAGGATTTAGTAGTCACCCTAGCACAGGTTCCAGCTAAGAGCATCTTGATGGATGTGGCCATTGTTGATATTCCCCTCAAATACGGATTACTGTTGTCTAGGTCATGGGGAGACAAGCTGGGGGGTTCTCTTCAACTAGATATGACGTACACTATGATTCCTGTGTTTGGTGGGAAATTTACTTGATTGTACAGGGAGACGAGGTTAGCATATACAATAAGCGACCCCCAAAATCTGAACAATTTCCCTATTTACATTGCAGATCAAGATTTAGGAAATTGTATCTTATCTTTTGACGACGGTTTAGATGGTTGCACAGAGGAAAACGACAAAGAGAATGAAGAGTCAGGTTACATGACCGAGGATATGTGTAGCACCGGTATCTGGAAAATGTTTTTTGACGATGCCCTGTCTTGTGAAGGGGCTGGTGCAGGAGTGCTTTTTGTGGCACCTGAAAAAAAGTTCGTTGTTCCTTTTTCTTACAAACTACAATGGGATATAGATTATACTAACAATTTATGTGAATACGAAGCCTTGGTTTTAGGATTAGAAGCTGCCAAGAGGCTAAAAATAAAAAACCTAGAGGTATACGAAGATGCGGAGTTGATAGTCAAACAAATAAATCAGCAATACCAGGCCAAGCATCCTAGATTAAGATCATACAGAAATTGTGCCTGGGATCTGATGGAAAACTTTTTCTCGTCTGTAAATGTCCACTTCATCCCATGCAAAGAAAAATTACAGGCTGATGCATTAGCTAAAGCAACTTCAACTTTCACTCCTCCTACAACCTTTAATTTGAAGTATCAGATAGAGATAAAACACAGACCATCTATACTGGATAATATCCAACACTGGCAGGTTTTTGAGGATGATGAACAAATTAAGAAGTTTCTTGAAGAAGTAGGTGAGTTTTTCGAAACTCACACAGATCAAGAAAATCAGAATGACCATATATGGATCATGCAAGAAGGGGAGGACCCTCAAGATTTCCAAAACAAAATCGCAAATCATTGCATGTTGGTCCTAAAAAATAACCAAATTCCGAAAGGACTGATCCCTCTGGAAAGACTATTTTCTCAAAACGACATACCTGTAAAATCCACCTTACAACCCCAACCAGAAGAGGTTGAGGACTATGACATAGGAACCAAAAAAGAGTCCAGGATGGTTAAAATATCTAAAATCCTCCCCCCTAAAATAAAAGGAAAATATAAGGACCTACTCAGACAATTTAAAGACATTTTCGCCTGGTCTTATGACAAGTTAAGAACCTACAACACTACCGTGATCAATCACAAGATACCTCTAAATCTCGGGGTTAAACCCTTTAGACAAAAGCTTAGGTAGATCAACCCCATTTTATTGCCTATGGACAAGAGAGAAGTGAAGAAGCTTTTAGAGGAGAACATTATAGTACCTCTGAGATATTCTGACTGGGTGGCAAACCTAGACCCGGTCAGAAAAAAAGAGTGGGGAAATTAGACCGTGCGTGGATTTCAGAAATCTAAATAAATCCTCTCTTAAAGACAACTATCCGCTACCTAAAATGGATCACGTGCTAGAAAGAGTAGTTGGGGTGAACAGAATGTCTATGATTGATGGTTTCTCTGGATATAATCAAATTGCCAAGAATGAACAAGATAAAGAAAAAACAACTTTTACTACCCCTTGGGGTACGTTCATGTATGATAAAATGCCTTTCGGTTTGATGAATGTAGGAGCCACGTTCCAATGCACTATGGACATTGCTTTCTTAGGAGAGAGGGATAAGTTTGTGGTCATCTATCTCAATGATTTAATGGTTTTCTCCAAATCTGACGAAGAGCATTTGGTACATCTTAAATAAACATTCGAAAAATGCCTCAGGTTTGGTCTATCCTTAAACCCCAAGAAATCACACTTCGCCATGCAAGAAGGTAAACTTTTGGGTCATATTGTATCTAAGAATGGAATTAAGATTGATCCTAATAGGTTTGAAGTGATAGACACTATAAACATTCCTAGAAATGTAAAAGAAATTCAATCTTTCTTAGGAAAAATATTTTTTTTTACGAAGATTTATCCCAAATTTCACTAAAATTGTAAAATTGATCACAGATATGCTGAAAAAGAACAGCGAAGTAAAGTGGACAAAAGAGGCCACAACTTCGTTCACACACATTAAGAAATTCATAGCCAAGGCACCTATATTGGCAAGCCCTGATTATCTAAAAGATTTTCTTATTTTCTCGTTTTCCTCCGAACACACGATTGTTGCGGTGCTCCTCCAAAAAAATGAAGAGGGTTTCGAACAACCGATTTCCTTTTTCAACAAGAGCCTCAGAGATGCAGAACTTAAATATGATATAATAGAAAAACAAGCGTATGCCATGGTAAAAGCACTGAAGGCATTTAGAACATATGTATTACAGTCCAAGATAACCGTGTACATACCTACAGGTTTTGTGAAAGATATTTTGGTACAACCAGACAACGATGGGAAAAGAGGATGATGGCTTGCCAAGATTCAAGAATTTGACCTAGAAATCAAACCTACTAAACTAATAAAAGGACAAGGCCTGGCCAAACTTTTGGCTGAATCAAATCTCAGAGCTCTGGATATAAACTGCCTGCAGGAAGGTGAGGAAGACATGAACATAAACGAGCTTGATGAACGAACAAATGCAATTAAGATCAAGGAGAAGTTCGTATCATCAGAATGGTACAGAAACATAGTATCCTACCTACTGAATCTAAAATGCTCGACTGAACTATCACCATCAAAATCCAGGACTTTAAATCTTCATGCGGTTAAGTATTGTATTGCCAAAAATCAACTATATTGGAAAGACCCACTCGGTTTCTTGTTAATTTTCTTAGTCGAACAGGAAACAGAAAGGGTTATAAGTGAATTTCATGAAGGAGTGTGTGGAGGACATCATGCTTGGAGGGCCACATCTTACAAAATTCTAAGGGTTGGGTATTACTGGCCAAAAATTTTCTCAGACATTAACACCAAGGTCTGCGCCTGTAACCCTTGTCAGCTATTTGCAAATAGAAACTCCCGGCACTACCTTTAGTTCAGGTCAAAATTGAAGCCCCTTTTCAACAATGGAGGCTAGATTTTATAGGAGATATTAATCCACATTCTAGCACCCAACATAAGTGGATCTTAACTACCACAGACTACTTTACTAAATGGGTATAAGCTATTCCAACCAAAAGGGAAACTGACTCAGTGGTAATAGATTTCTTAGAAGACAATATCTAGTCAAGATTTGGCTGCCCCCGAAAGATAGCCACTAATAATGCCCAAGCTTTCAAATCTATGGCTATGATTAGCTTCTTCCAAAAGTATAATATCATTCATGGCCATTCTATAGCGTACTACCCCCAAGGTAATGGACTGGCCGAGTCATCTAACAAGAGCCTGATCAATATAATTAAGAAAGTGTTGGATGAAAACAAAAAGTCTTGGCATGTTCATTTAAAGTATGCCTTGTGGGCGAATCACATAGGCACTAAAAATTCTATCGACATTTCCCCTTTTCAGATCGTATATGGGACATATGCAGTGTTACCTATAAATTTAGTGCTCCCCATCATGAAATTGTGGCAAGATCAGAAAGAAGAACCTAATCATCTCACCAAGAGGATAAACTAGCTAATCGAGGTTCACCAACATAGGATCAAAGTAGATGAAAGGTTGCAGAAGTATCAAGATGACATGAAGGCATTATTCGACTGTAGGGAAAAGGACAAAGATTTCCTCCCAGGTGATTTATTTTTAAGGTGGGATGCAAGGAGGGAAGAAACATTGAAACATGGTAAATTCAATCACCTTTGGTATGGGCCATTCAGAGTCTCAGCTCTCGAAGGAAAAAAATATTTCCTACTAGAAAATCTAGATGGTGAAATCCTCAACGCCCCTGTCAACGGGCATTGCCTGAAGCATTATATGACATAAGCAGTCACCTAAAAAAAAAAAAAGACTTGTATATTCATATATAGAATTTTTTACATATGTATATATATTTCATTTCGCATTGCTATTTTAACTTTCTTTCCCTTTCGTAAATTTTCCACACCTTTCAAAAATCCTTGATAACCTTCATATTTGCCTTTTTACAAGTTTCCAGCTGCAAACAAAATGAGCAGGAGAGGTACACATAAAGTCGTGTATCGGAAAATCAATTGGCTTAAATAGGTGATAAAAAATATTTTCGATAGTTTGGAAAGAAAATGAAACAGTAAGATAAAGGTGAGAATTCCTAAAAGACTTGTTTTGAAGAGTTCTCAAAGGAAACCAAGATAACCTCATAAGATACAACAACATCGTCTGAACTAATAAATAAAAGAACATTTCCATGGTTAATCATTTACGAAAGAATAAGATGAAATAAACAAGTCACTCAAAGTAAAGCGCCCCCGAAAAAGATTTTCAAGAGTCAGTTTTGATTTTTTGACCTCTGTTTTTCAGTTTATAGATCTCCATCTGTCATCCTGTTCTATTTTTGGGTTTACCTTTGAAAATTCAGCATCTTTCTGGTTTAGCATACGTAGGGAGAAGATATTACGTTTTAACCTCGAGAGCTTCAAAGCAGATTGTGAAAAGTAAGCTAGTCTTCACAACTCCTCAGTCCCTTGCTAAAAAAAGTGACACTTAAGTGATCCTGACTTTTCTACGTTTTTCAACAGTTTCGAAGGATTGAGGCTTGTTCAAATAGAACACCCCAAAAAAGTTAATTTTTCCCTTTCTCCCTGCGAACGAAGGTGTTTTGAAAGTTAAGGGAAGGTTGGTACCGAGTAATCAAAGTAAGTTGACAGACCTATAATGCAAAATCTTACACAGATATCAGCCCTCCTATAAACTGATTGTCCCCATCTTCGCGCTCTAAAAAAGTAAATTATAAGACAGATGGTGAAAGGAAATTCAGAAATGATTTCCCCCATCTAGTCCAAAAGATGATGAAAGGAAATTCAGAAATGATTTCCCTCGTCTCAACATTTAAATGCATAAATATATTCCGAAGTGGTGAAAGGAAATTCAGTAAAAAGGGCCAGATAACTTCACCGGGGTATTGAATAGGATCACTGGAAGTGAAGCAATATTTGAGATATCTGTAAGGATGTTATACATGAATATCACTCTACTCTGGTAACCAATTCTTTTTAAAACCTGATCTACATCCCAAGTTCAAACAGGGCTTCCTAATTAAAAACATATAATTTTCTCCTTTTGATGCAAGCCGATAGCCACAAGATCTGTTGGGTCTCCTAAAATTGTTTTGATTGTCTTAATGGAGACCTAAAGTTAGTAATGGGAAGGAGAAAGTCGTGAAAGGGACTACAACTAAGTGAAAAAAGTATCTGATTTTTGAAATCTTTTTGAAGGTAAAAGACGAAGTCACTTTCCCCTTCGGTATCCTGTTCTAAGGAAACTTTTCGCTGGATTAAAGCCATTGACTCCATTTACCCAATATAGGCACATGGTCTACTGTTCTTCTCGTCTTGCAGGAAAACGGGATCCCTAATTGGAGCCTATGTTGGAGTCGCCTTTGTTTTTTCTAGCCTGTTTAAAATTTCATATCTGAATGCTTGAAGTCGAAAGTTGGTTTTCATATTTTCCTGTATTTTTTCCCAAAATCTCAGACGTCTCATCATGCAAACAGAAATGGCTATCATACTCTTAAGGCACAATTTATTTTCTTTTAATCGTTTAATTGAGTCTCTCCTTTTTTACCTCGGGATGTCGCATGTTGGAAGTTATAGATCACATAGTTTACAAGTCCCGAGGGTCAAAATGATGAACTAGTTCTAAAAATTTTACCTAGATCATTACCGAGAGTAAAAATACTCTAAACTGCAGCTAAGCATGATCGATATTTCATGTCTCGACGTTTTCTAGCTCCAAAAGTCTTACCATCGTAACCTCGATAGTCGAAACTGCGAGATTCTTGTTTTAGTAACCCGGGTTAATGTTAAAGGTAAAAAGTTTAGCAGCGGTTAAGCTCTGTCGGGATTTCACAACTCAGTGTTTTTTCCTTCAACAGTTATACCTTCGAAGCCCCGAGTCGCGAAGTTGCGATATAAATAAAAATGAAATTAATTAAACATTCAATCCGGTTTTATCCTCCAATTTAATCAAATCATATCATCGCGATCTCACGATTTCGCCACTCAGCATATAAGCCTCCTGGAAGTTATACCTTCGAAGCCCCAAATTGCGAAGTCACGATATAAATAACAACGTAATTAATTAAATTCCTAATCATGGTTACATTTTTTACTAACCAAATCTAATTGTCGCAATCTTGGGTCTTAGAGGTTCAAAGGGTTAAAGCAAAAGCTCACGATGAGGCAAGTGCCGAAAGATTAATTAACATTTAAAAAAAGCCTGATTAATTAAGCTAAGCCATCATTTTCATTGTTTTAATATGAAAATTAATATGCATAGTCTCTGAGGCAATTTTAAACTTTCTTTCTGTCAACTTGCATCACGAGCTGTCAGAATTTATGACAGTAATTGGAAACGAGGCGAATCGACAAGTAAGGATTTGGTTTTTATTGCTAAACTTAAGAACAATTTGACCATTCTGTCCCTAAGGATGACCTAGTTTTAAATAGTTGAAGACATGGATCTTTTATTTGTTGTCTCAAATTTCATTTCTATTTTACGTAGAGACAACTTTTTGCGAGCGAACTAATTTCTGTATGTATACATATTTTTATCGTGGGAGAGCTAAAGTAGAATCCTCCGCCATGGCCCTGCCAAGAGCATCTAAAGCCACTGTTGAGGTTTTGAGACAAGGTTTAGACAATGTTTCTGATACTTCCCCTCGAAGTGTCGACTCTGTCAGGACCTGGTCATATATTTCTGAGGTTCTACAATCTGAATTTGTAGATGTTTCGGATGATTCGAGTGAAAATGAAAAAGACGACCTGGTCACCAAGTATAAGATCATAGTCCAAGCTCAAATGCATAAAGTAGCGGCTAGGCCACATCTTCTCCCTTACTACGATATGATCCGATGGGCATTAGACCATGTAGATATACCAACCAAAACCATCGTCAATGAGCAGAGGGTCATCGTTGGGACTTTCAGACCTGAACAATTGCAGGTTATGTACAAGTTGCCATCCTTGTTGGAATTTGTTTACAATGCCGAATTCTTGGAGAATTTTAAACAAAAGGAATGTGTGCAATACAACAAGACTATGTCTGGTTTAATCAAAGATTGGGTTTCACACCCTGTGAAGTTCAGGGTAGACAATAATGGTATATATTCAATAGCTTCTCTGGAAGCATAGATCAAATACATCGCTATGATGACCTGTAGATTATATGGGAGAGAGGACACCACACATTTTTTCCTTCAGTGGATGCCTCTAATTCACACGGTCATCGAAGGTTGTTCCTTCGACTGGGATAAACTGTTATCTGATAGTTTGACCAGTCGAGTTACAAAGTATCGAGCATAGAGGGAGAGTGGAAAAATTGCTTCATTATTTATGTCCACGTATATCATGGATGCCATATGTTTTCTGACATATTTTCCCTTGATGAGTTGGAGCTGGACTCCAACAGAGGCTGAGCCCATCCACATCTACCATTCAAAGTTGTGGGAAGACAAAGCCTCAGATTTTGTGTATGAAATCTTTAACTGGGTGATGGTACCGTTGCATGTCACTATCTTCGGCTACCCACCACCCAGGATCTCAGATAGTATCATGGTAAATATGAGCAGTATAGCCGACTAGTATGTGGAAGAAGAATTTTCATATCTCAGGGTTTTTGACGCTTCTGTTCCTCCGAATGCCTTTCCATTATTCATACCCGATAGGCTAGGTTGTCGTGAGATTTCCAGACAAACCGTAATCAGTGGCATAAGCAAGGAGCTTAATGGATATTCCAAAAAGGTATGACCACCTTTTCCTATTCATCTACATTCCTATTCTTTGTTAGATTTTGGGCATGCTAAAGCTGAAGCAACAACCCTGGAAGACCTGAAATTGGTTCATGTTGAATTCAAGAAGCACGATACACATAGGTTCATAAGTAACCACTTAGCCAATTGCAGGCTTAAAAGGTTTATGCATGAAAATTCACCCTTGGATGACATTTTCTGAGGCACGATAACTTATGCCGAGGTTTAGGCTCGGTTACAAGCCTTGGATCCTAAAGAAAGGGATGATGTTTTAAAATTCCAAGAACATTGGCGAACTTGTCTTCCCCTAGTATTGCGAGGTAAAAATCCAATAACAGTAGAGGTGCAGCAAAAAGAAACCGAAGGCTCAAAAGATTCAACACCCAGGAAAGAAGAACACCAAGACGGGGAGGAGCAAACCAAGAGTCCGAAACCGGAAATAAAAACTCTCGATCCACCGAAAAAGCAGAATCCATTTACCACTCCAGGCCAGTTAGCTAAGCAAATCGGAGATCCCATCGCCTCCATTACTCCCTTACAGTCAACTCAAGGGAACATAGATGTAGGGTGGATTTTCAACGAAGAATTGAGACCTATAAGGATGGAAGAGATCCCTCCAAATGAGTTCTTTTTTGATAAGAAGAGAAAAGCTATGGTAAAAAGAGAATTCTATCAAGAAGAGGGATCAATAGCCAAGAAATTTAAGCTGTTGACTGACGGGAAAGACAATAAGAAAGATGAATTCGCGACAGAAATAGCCGGAACATTAGGGGCGTATGCTACGACAAACCAATTTTCAGTCGGGGTTTTGAAAAATCAGTTGAAGCAAAAAAATCGCCTCATCAAAACCTTAGAAGCTAAGTTAGCCACATCAGAGGAAGCTGCCAAGGACCAAGTGAACACAAGAATAAAACAAGCAAGGATGGCCAAAAAAAAGGAAATCCAGCTACTCAAAACTAAGCTCGAACAAGCAGAGCTGGTAGCTCAGACTAGTCAAATACAGGCAGGCCATCAAAGAGACCTGATAGGGAAGCTACAGGTTAGATTAGAGTTCACTAAAAGCCAAGTTATAAATATCGAGATGTTCCAGTCCCAGGCTATGGAGATTCGGAGCAGGGTTTTGTAGCCCAATGAAGTTTACTTGCCAAGGTAGAGACAATTCAGGACAATTGTCTGCTTATTGATCAAGTATCAGAAAACCTATCTGTCAGAGAGAGAGAAGCTGGAGTAGGTCGGGTTGCATTTCAAAAGGCTGTAATAGCTACAACAAACAATGAATCGGTAAATAGTTTCGAGTTTTCCATTTCGGAACATACCTGAGGTAATATTTTGTTGAAAGAATGGGAACGCAGCGTATCAGAAGGAAAATTGCAAGCCAAGAAGGTAAGGAAATCCTGTGAAGAGGTTTTCAGTTCTATAGATGGAAATCTCTTAGGCATCGATAGCGAGAGCAATGTTGAGACACTGAACCAAATGAATATAGCGAAATTCTCACTTGATATAAATGAGAAATAAGAAAGAGATTTGGTCGAAGTCTCACAAGTAACTCAGGCAGACATAGTTCAAATAGATAAATGGATTATTAAACCAAGTGTGTGATTGTGTACCATCAACACCCTAGACCGACAAATGGAAGAAAGGTTACCACAATTGGTCCGAGATTGTTATAGTTTTGAGGCCAATTGTCAAGCGGAGCCTTCTGGGTTGATATCTCCGCTGGTGGAGAAATGTGTTACGTGTACCGAGCATGCGAAGGGGCAGGCTTATGGTACCAAATAAAGACATAGGATAAAGAAATGAAATGATTGATCTCCTTCTCATTGTAACTGAAAATCCTGGAACGATTAGGATTCCATCATATGTAAACTTGCATAAATATACAATAGAAGGAAGGAATAGGGGCTGGACCTTTTTGGGTCGATTGTAATAGAGATTGTTTCCTCGAGAGTTAATACAAAGAAAATCCGAAGATTCTCGATTCCGTCATGACTGTTTTATGTGTTTTTTTCCTTGTATTTCACATTTCATTTCATTTCATATATGTATATGATGAATGCTTCGCTATATGATGCAGGAGCATCGCCAACACATCAAGCGAGCCAGCGCGAAAGCGGAAGACAGTTGGATGAGTCAGCACAAATCTTTAATGAAGTCATTTAAGAGAGCGCACTTGTATATTGTAATGGACCTTGAGCGGATAGCTCTCGTCCTTAGTAGATAGACGACATTTACTTTAGTTAATGTTGGTAGATAGGAATTTAATTTTAGATTTGATAGCTTTAGGGTCCAAGAGGGAAAACGAATATAGACACCCTCATTGTATCATTGTAACATTAATAAGAGAAAGAAGAGCAAGAGAAGACAGAGAATTGTATGAAGAACACCCATGTATAGGCATTTGAATTAATAGAAGAAAGCTTGATTCAAATCCATGGTTTTGTGTTGTTTCTCTATGTATTGATGTTATGCTTATGAATATTTGCTTCATGTCATACATTTTCTTTTATATGTTGTGTATGTGATTTCATGGTGGAATTGAAGTCTCAAAAGGAAGAGTGAATGAGTTTCAATTGTTTCTCTAATTGAGCCAGAGGATTCCTGCAAGGAGTGCAGTTGAATCGTCCACAAGGAGTGCGTTGACAGAAGGGTTCAATTAGAGTTAGCTTTTTTCCTCATTCCTTCGAAGGTGCAGTTAGGCACTGAAGCCATGCAAGGAGTGCGCAGGCTAAAGGAAGTCTCAGGGTTGTGAACCTGAGCAAGAAATTGAAAGACTGCTGCTGCAGGAGTGCGCAGAGTCGAGAGACTTCAACACTGTTGGTCACTATAATTGCTTAATTAATTTTAAACAACCAAGTGAAACATAAATTATCAACCCAGGGAAGTCTTTTGTTTCAAAGATAGCTGCGCACTATATATGCTCAATTCCAAAAGCACTTAGTGTTGTAGTAAAGA
>ML784779.1:546206-588732 GCA_009831015.1 Picea engelmannii | reverse complement strand
TTAGTACGCAATTTATGTCCTGTGTCGGCTTGACTGCTAGCTGTCAGGACTCGTGTTTCAGCATCGTGGCGGCCTCCTCTGTGTCTCAGCATCTGTTCTGAACTGAGTACCAGCTCCGTGTTTCAGCATCTGCATGAACCGTGCAACTGCTTCGTGTTTCGGCATATGCATCCTTGGACTGTGTAGCAGCTCCCGTGTTTTAGCATCAGCTCAGCGGTGGCTTTTGGGCAGTTCTGTGTTTCAACATCGGTCTGAAATACTATTCTGCAAATATGGACACTTCTGCACTTCTAATCAATGGTTAGGTTCAAAAGTAATGTAAAGTATTATGCAAAACAAATTAAACATATAGTGATGAGAAAGGACGTTGTATACCTTGAGGTGATCATATGAAGTGATAATATGGGTCTAAATATAGGTGATGAAGGGTATAACAATGGCAAAAAAGTATGAGTAAAAGGGTACAATATGTGGTCTCAACAAACACTCAGTCGAGGTTGAAGAGTTGTTGCAAGGAGTGCATGCAAAAGATTCCCAAGACTGAAGACGAGAAAAGCTCAGGAGGAGTAGGCCTTCGAATTTACTGAAGGATAAGCACAGGGAACTACTATTGGAAGTCTAAGGGAAGCATCGCAGGTCGGCGAGCAGGTGAACGCGTCTTGTGGGGAGACACTTCTTCACTTCGCAGAATCATCAAAGGGAGAACGGATGGACGAAATCCTCTGAGGAGATTTTGCGAATTCCCGTGGGCTGTCAGATCTCACAAAGGTGCAAGGGGGTTACAGTATAAGTGTTTGTAGAGGTTAGAAGCTCAGGAGGGGCAGAGCCATTGATCCCAAGTCGTGGGAGCCGTCGGATCTACACGTGGCATCGTGTATCGAAAGTTCGTAAGTCAAAGCTCCAATTTGTTGTGACGGGAATTACGATATTGCCATCTATGATATCCCGATAAGATCAGACTCATTCATTGTGGAGGACACGTGTCAGTTGATCCAGAAGGGTCGGAGTCCAGCATATTGGGGTTTTCGAAGACAAGATGCACAGATAGTTTGATATCATGATCCGCGATATCTCGACAAGATCAGGACCACCCATCAGTAGGGACGCATGTCGGTAGATCCCAGGAAGTCGGGGATCGGAGAATCGGGGTTTCTAAGGACAGGAAACTCTTGCGACTTGGAATTACGATCCGCAATATCCCGACGGGAGAGTCATGTGGGCCACAGCAGGAGATAGTGGAGGATAGGTGGCATAGTATCAGGGATCGGGAAAAAGTAAGTTCTGAATCCATTGGCTTGACGATTCGTGATCCCGTGAATTCTGAAATCCCGATTGAAGTGACGGGTGTGGAAAGGTTAATTCACACGTGCGCATCGGAGATTCGGTGCATTGGGTATCGGGAGTCGGTAATTCAAAGTGCATGACATCACAAGTTGCAAAATCACGGTAGAGTGGAAGTCCCGATAGGTACGGGAAGAAGTCAATGTTGACTGGCCATTGGGTCTCGAGGATTTGGGAGCCCAGAGATAGGCAGTGAACTTGCGAAGCTACGAGTTCCAATTTCCTGATCACTAAGGGAGATCACTTGGAAGAGTTACTATGGGTAAGGAAAATTCACGATATGGGATTCGAGGAACCTTTGAGTTCTTCGGGCCGTGAATGGAGGAAGATCCTGAGGGAGCGGGCATGCTTCGAGGAGCACGGCTGCGCTAGGTGTGGTATCAGAGCGAGAAAGACTCTTTGTTTTCTATAGCAGAGAGAGAGAGAATTCACCATGCCACCCAGAAGAGAGAGACAGTCACCTGATTCAGAGGATAGGGAGGTGCAGAGAAGAGGCAGGCCAGTAGGAAATCCATAAATGGAGAGACAGATGCGAGATCTTAGAGTAAGACTCGAGGAGATGGAAACAACTCAAAGACGCACAGCTAGTGTCGGGGATCTCAGTGATTCCGAGAGCGAAGTTGAGGCTGAACACGAAGAGGAAGTTGCAGCCGAGAATGCAGCCAATGAGAAGTTGATTAAAGCTATTGCACGGATGGGTGCGAAGGCAAGAATGGACATTATAGTTTACGAGGGGAATCTGAATGCAGAGGAGATACTAGACTGGATTAGAGCTCTTGACACCTACTTCGATTATGAGGATATTGAAGAGGATAAAAAGGTCAAACATGCTGTCACACGCCTGAAAGGACATGCAACATTGTGGTGGGATGAGATACAAGCTGATAGATGTTGCAAGGGCAAGCATAAGATCAAGAGTTGGGATCGAATGATTGCGAAGATGAAGGAGAAGTTCATCCCAAGAGACTATCAAATTTCTCTGTTTAGGAGGATGCAAAACTTGAGACAGAAGCTGATGACAGTGAAAGAATACACTGAGGAATTCTATCGACTGAACATAAGGGCAAGTCATCGGGAGAGCGATGATGAGAAGGTGGCTAGATATCTAAATGGTCTGAGATACGAGATTCAGGATGAACTAAGCATGGTTACCATCAGGACGGTGGAGGATGCTTATCAAATGGCTTTGAAAGCTGAAGAAAAGCTGAGCCGTAAGCAAGGTCAGTGAGGTTGAGGCAGAAGTCAGCCCAGAGGCAAAGCAGTTGCCCAGGACAAGTACCAGAAGCCCAAGGAGGAATGGAAGAAGCCTCAGGGTAAAGTTGAGAGAGGTGGGACCTCACAGAGAGGACCATATGTTGAACAGAGAGGGTAGCATATAGAACAGAGCGGAGGATATGTTGACAACAACACTTTTCCTCATACCAAGGGTAGAGGAAGAGGAAGAGGTGGATTAATCACATGCTTCACATGTGGAAAGCATGGGCACGGGTCATTTGAGTGTCCAGATAAAAAGAAGGATGGAGGATAAGCTCACATCACTGAAGTGCAGAGGCGTGATGTTGAGACAGAAGACGGTAAAGGTAGAAGATCACTTGCGATGCACAAGGTTCTTTTGACACTGGAGAAGGAGGTGGAGAGTTCATCTCAAAGGACCAGACTTTTTAGAATAGCTTGCAAGACCAAGGACAGGGTATGCAAGGTTATTGTGGATAGTGGTAGCACAGACAATCTCGTTTCAACCGAGATGGTGGAGAAGTTGGATCTAGAGACAACTGATCACCCGAGTCCATACAAAGTTTCATGGCTACAGAAGGGACATCAGGTAAGTGTCACTAAACAATGCTTGGTTGAATTCAAGATAGGAGGGTATAACGATAAAGTACTCTGTGATTTCATTCCTATGGATGTATGTCATTTATTGCTGGGTAGACCATGGAAATATGATCGGAATGTAGTTCATGACGGGAGGATGAACACATATACCCTGGAGAAGAATGGGAGAACCCATATGTTGCTTCCAATAAAGGATAAGGAGGTGAAGCCAGAAGTAAGAAACACAATACTTCTCATGAGTGGGAAGGAACTTCTAACGGAGGTGAAGAAGAAAGAAGATCCACAATTCTTTGTGGTCAGAAAGCCGAGGATCATTCTGACTAGCACAAGAGTGGATTATTTACTAAATGAGATTCAGGAACTACTCGGAGAGTTCGCTGACATCGTGGTGGATGAATTACCTCGTTCGTTACCACCGATGAGGAGTGTGAGTCATCATATAGACCTCATACCAGGAGCTAGTTTACCGAACAAAGCCGCGTACAGGTTGACGCCGCAAGAAAATGAGGAGGTAAAGAAGCAGGTCCAGGAGTTATTGGACAAAGGATTGGTCAAGGAAATCTTGAGCCCATGTGTTGTTCCGACAGTAATCAGTCCAAAGAAGGATGGAGGTTGGATAATGTGTACTAACTCCAGAGTGATCAACAAAATAACCATCAGATACAGGTTTCCATTGCCGTGGATGGATGATCTGATGGATTGCTTGAGCGGAGCAAGGTATTTTTCAAAGATTGATTTGAAAAGCGGGTATCATCAGATTCGCATTAGAGAAGGCGATGAGTGGAAGATAGCCTTCAAAACCAACGAAGGACTGTATGAATGGCTAGTCATGTCGTTTGGCTTAACAAATGCACTGAGTACCTTTATGAGGTTAATGAATGAAGTCATAAGGGAATTCATCGGGAATTTTGTTGTCGTATATCTGGATGATATACTGATTTTCAGCAAGACCAAGGCTGAACACTTGAAGCATTTGGCTACAGTGATGAAGAGGCTACAGCAGAAGAAGCTGTTGATTAATATGAAGAAGTCCTCATTTATGAGGACACAACTCATTTATTTGGGGTTTGTTATTTTGGATAATGAATTGAGGATGGATCCAGATAAGGTGGAAGTGATCAAGAATTGGCCATCACTGAGGAATGTATTTGAAGTGAGGAGTTTTCATGGTTTGGCTAGTTTCTACCGGAAATTCATCAGGAATTTCAGTGGAATTAGTGCAGCAATGATGGATACAGTGAAGAAGCGACATAAGTCTTTTCACTGGACAGCAGAGGCTGAGAGGAGCTTCAATCTATTGAAGCATAATATCACGGAACAACTAGTGTTGGTGTTGCCGGATTTCTTGAAGACATTTCAGGTGAAATGTGATGCAAGCGGGTTTGTCATAGGAGCAGTCTTGAGCCAGGAAGACAGGTCGGTTGCATATTTCAGCGAGAAGATGGATGAGGCAAAAATGAAATACTCCACATATGATAAAGAATTTTATGCTATCATACATGCACTGAAGAAGTGGAGGCATTACTTGATCCCTAAATAATTTGTTTTGTATAGTGATAATCATGCATTGCAATTTGTGACTCAACAGGAGAAGTTGAATAAAAAACATGCCAAATGGGTAGAGTATATGCAGAATTTTACATTTGTAATTAAACACATTTCGGGTACTGATAACAAAGTGGCTGATGCGTTGAGCAGGAAGTGTTTGTTGCTGCAGGAATTCCAAGTCAAAACATTGGGTTTTGAAAATCTCAGGGACATGTACGTAGGTGATGCAGATTTTGCAAAGGCATATGAAGCAGCTGCGAATCCAGTTCTCAGAGACAGAAACCCTTGGATAGATTATATGATCTGGGGGAGATTGTTGTTCAGAGGCAATCAACTGTGCATTCCAAATTTCTCCATGAGGGAGAACCTGTTGAAGGAAAAACACAGTGGTGGATTAGCAGGACATTTTGGTCATGACAAAACATTCGCAAAGCTGAATGAGTCATACTTTTGGCCAGGAATGCGAGCAGATGTTAAGAGGTTTGTTGACAGATGTAGAGTTTGCCAGCATTCGAAGGGAAAGAAGCAGAATGCAGGATTTTATCAACCATTGCCCATACCAGAGAGGCCATGGAAGGCAATAAGCATGGATTTTGTATTGGGATTGCCGAAGACACAAAGAGGTATTGATTCAATCTTTGTGGTAGTGGATAGGTTTTCTAAAATGGCACATTTTATCCCATACCAGAAGACCAGCGATGCAACACACATTGCAAATATGTTCTACAAGGAGGTCATTCAACTTCATGGATTGTCGAAAAGCATAGTTTGGGATAGAGATACCAAATTCATAGGACATTTCTGGAGGACGCTATGGAAGAAGCTGGGGACTAACCTGGTGTTTAGTTCTACTTATCATCCTCAGACGGATGGGAAAAAGGAAGTGGTGAACAGAAGTCTAGGAGACTTGCTGAGGAGCTTGGTGATAGAGCACCATAGCAACTGGGATAGCATATTACCATAGGCAAAGTTTGCATACAACGATTTAGTGAATCGGAGCACAGGTAGAAGTCCATTTCAGATTGTATATGGGATGCAGCTGAGAGGAGTTTCTGAATTGAGGGATTCAGAACAAACTGCTACTAGTAGTGCTAGTGCAGAAGAGTTCGTTGAGGCGATGAAGGAACATCACAGCAGGGTGAAGGAGCGACTATTGAAATCAAGTCAGGAGTACAAGCACAGAGCAGATCAACATCAGAGACAACTTCGGTTTGAAGTTGGTGATCTAGTTCTGGCACATTTGAGGAAGGAAAGGTTCCCGAGGGGAACATACAATAAATTGAAAATGAAGAAAATCGGACCATGCAAGGTCTTAAGAAAATTCAGAGAAAATGCTTATGAGATAGAGTTACCGGATGGCATCGGAATATCTCCGATATTCAACGTTGCAAATTTATACCCGTACAGGTCCGGAGAAGCAAAAACTGGAACTGAACAGCCAGTGATCCAGTGGATGAAACAACTACCAGTTTCAGAGAATTCACAAATGGAATGCATACTGGGCAAGAGAGTGAGTAAGAAGACTAGGAGGAAAGAATACTATGAGTATCTGGTCAAATGGAAGAACCACCCAGTGGAAGATGCTAGCTGGGAGAGCGAAGAAGTGATACAGAAGCATGGACATACCGTGCAGGGGCTCATGGACAGGAGCCCATGAAATTTTTCAATCCGAGGAGTATGATGCAGGAGCATCACCAACACATCAAGCGAGCCAGCGCGGAAGCGGAAGACGGCTGGATGAGTCAGCACAAATTTTGAAAATGCTTTGGAACTATTGCGCAAATCTTTAATGAAGTCTTTTAAGAGAGCGCACTTGTATATTGTAATGGACCTTGAGCAGATAGCTCTCGTCCTTAGTAGATAGACAACATTTACTATAGTTAATGTTGGTAGATAGGAATTTAATTTTAGATTTGATAGCTTTAGGTTCCAAGAGAGAAAATGAATATAGACACCCTCATTGTATCATTGTAACATTAACAAGAGAAAGAAGAGCAAGAGAAGACAGAGAATTGTATGAAGAACACCCATGTACAGGCATTTGAATTAATAGAAGAAAGCTTGATTCAAATCCATGGTTTTGTGTTGTTTCTCTGTGTATTGATGTTATGCTCATGAATATTTGCTTCCTGTCATACATTTTCTTTTATATGCTGTGTATGTGATTTCATGGTGGAATTGAAGTCTGAAAGGAAGAGTGAATGAGTTTCAATTGTTTCTCTAATTGAGCCAGAGGATTCCTGCAAGGAGTGCAGTTGAATCGTTCGCAAGGAGTGCGTTGACAGAATGGTTCAATTAGAGTTAGATTTTGTCCTCATTCCTTCGAAGGTGCAGTTAGGAACTGAATTCGTGCAAGGAGTGCGCAGGATGAAGGAAGTCTCAGGGTTGCGAACCTGAGCAATAAATTGAAAGACTGTTGCTGTAGGAGTGCACAGAGTCGAGAAACTTCAACACTCAGTCGAGGTTGAAGACTTGCCGCAAGGAGTACATGCAAAAGATTCCCAAGAAGACCGAAGACGAGAAAATCTCAGGAGGAGTAGGCCTTCAAATTTACTGAAGGATAAGCGCAAGGAACTGCTATTAGAAGTCCGAGGGAAGTGTCGCAGGTCGGCGAGCAGGTGAATGAGTCTCGTGGGGAGACACTTCTTCACTTCGTAGAATCATCAAAGGGAGAACGGACGGACAAAATCCTCTGAGGAGATTTCACAAAGTCCCGTGGGTCGTCGGATCTCACAAAGGTGCAAGGGGGTTACAGTATAAGTGTGTGTAGAGGTTAGAAGCTTAGGAGGGGTAGAGCCGTCGATCCCGAGTCGTGGGAGCCATCGGATCTACACATGGCATCGTGTATCGGAAGTTCGCAAGTCAAAGCTCCAATTTGTTGTGACGGGAATTGCGATATCGCGATCTACGATATCCCAATAAGATCAAACCCGTTCATTATGGAGGACATGTGTCAGGTGATCCAGAAGGGTTAGAGTTCAGCATATCAAGTTTTTCAAAGACGAGATGCACAGATAGTTTGATATCACGATCCGCGATATCCTGACATGATCAGGACCGCCCATTAGTAGGGACGCGTGTCGGTAGATACCAGGAAGTCAGGGATTGGAGAATCGAGGTTTCTGAGGACAGGAAACTCTTATGACTTGGAATCGCGATCCGTGATATCCCGATGGGAGATTCGTGTGGGACACAATAGGAGATAGTGGAGGGAAGGTGGCATAGTATCGGGGATCGGGAAAAAGTAAGTCCTGAATCTGTTGGCTTGAGGATTCGTGATCCCGCGAATTCTGAAATCCTAATTGAAGTGACGGGTGTGGAAAGGTTAATTCACATGTGCGCATCGGAGATTCGGCGCATCAGGTATCGAGAGTTGGTAATTCAAAGTGCATGACATCACGAGTTGAGAAATCGCGATAGAGCGGAAGTCCCGATAGGTACGAGAAGAAGTCAACGTTGAGTGGCCATCGGATCTCGGGGATTTGGGAGCCCAGAGATAGGCAGTGAACTTGCGAAGCTGCGAGTTTCGATTTCCCGATCACTAAGGGAGATCACTTGGAAGAGTTACTGTGGGTAAGGAAAATTCCCGATAGGGGATTCGAGGAACCTTTGAGTTCTTCGGGCCGTGAGTGGAGGAAGATCCTGAGGGAGCGAGCATGCTCCGAGGAGTGCAGCTACGCCACTATAATTTAGTACAACCTCTACTATAGTGAATAAATTCTAGTTTTCTATATTGTTTACCATTTTTCCTCTATACCGTCTATCAACAGGTATAAGACTAGTGAACATTTTAGATTTCTATATATATTTTGTGCTTCATCAAGTTATTTCTTTACCTTTTTCTTCTTCTGTTTATAAGTGAGATTCTCCCTTGATAGGATCCTTACATGATAGACAGCTTAATGTTTTCTTACACCTCACACACATTTATCAAAATATAACTCAGTTACGGGAAAGGGCCTTTGGTTTGCATCCTGTTTTCACCATCGGAGCTATAACTCTCCTTTACATGACTGAAATCGAGACGGCATATAAAAAAATTTCTTTGAGATTTTCTTATCATTATGTTCCTCTATGAGTATCCCTGTGACAAGACAACCTAATATGGAACCCAGACTATCAGATCAAACACAAATTGCCTTAAATATTTTTGATACTATTCTTAAAACAACCACTACTTGGATAGAACTGGAACGTTCGCGGGCAGCGATTGAAAGGGACATAAACATCCAGGAACAGTTGGAAGCTAGACAACAACCTAGAAATCAACCCTAGCTTCCCTTGCCGAAGGTTGATATTTCTTCCTTCTCTACCCTCTACTCACTTTCGGAGGCCTAGACACTGTACTTCTAAGCCTTAAGTACAGACTCTAGAAAAACAGTGGGTGTGGTTGATGGAGGAGAATATGAAGCAGAATTTGAGACATGGGATGTCTGAGGACTAATAACAATGGGGGTTCTAAAAAATGATAACTTCAGGTTGCTTAAGGTTGTGGATAGAGGCAATTTTTTAACCAGTGACCTTGCCTTTGGATGACAAGGGGTATCTCTGAGCAATGGTAGTCTTCCTTAATTTTTTCTCTAAATCAGGGTTGGCTATGTCACCATTAAGATAAAGGTTGAATTTGGGAGTTTTAGTAGGCTCAGGATTTGATTTCCTAGATCCTTTTGTGGGAGCCAAAATTTCTTACTATGTTTGCATTCAATGGAGTCATTAGGTGAAATATGGTAGTCACCTTTGCGCCTGATCTTTGTTCACCATCAAAGATTAGATCAGATCGTTGTCATTCTCCCAAGGAAATATATTCGTTACTACATTCCCTGACAACAACACCGGAAGATGTTGGTCCTAAAGTCTTCACCTAACTGCTAAAGGGCAGAGCTAGGCCACCTCAAGCTTTGGAAAAGGTTTGTTTTTTATTAATTAAGTTTGTTGGTCAGGTAATGAATAGGTTTATGAAGAGTAGAAACTTGGTTAGATTGATCAAACAACATGATTACATGTTCCACTTAGATAATGACATACTTTTTGATGAGCAAGTGAGGATGTGTAAAGATAAACAAAAGAAACAACAACAAGAAAACAATGAGTAACGTTTTGTGTTAGAATTAATAATCAAAATGATATTTTAAGACCTAAACAAATACTCAGATGCAAATCATCCAACAGGCTGCAAAATAACTAATATTCTTACTAAAGCAATAACTGATTAACAGGTTGCATGTTAGCAAAAATATGAGTTACAACAATAGCTTAAAGGAAAAGATAAATATACATTGCACACATCACGATTTTGCATCCAAGATAATATTAAAACACATAGAGACTTGAGCAAGAAAACACAACTTTCATCAATATATATATTCACAAGTTAGAGAGCTTTACGATCATAGAAGTAGGCCCAATGAAATCTGATGCTTGAATCTTTCAGTAAAAACTAAATCGCTCAACAATACAAAATATCCCCATTTATCATTGTTGCAGAGGGTTTCGACCATTTTCAAAACTAAAGCTTAACTCTGCATAACAACTAGACTTCTAAATTACTCGAATAACATTCCTTCATTACAACTTGGAAACACCTCTTTAAATTAAGTGTATTTAGTGGAACTATCAATCATGACATACTTTAACTTTATCCTAACAAAAATGTGGTTTATATCATGCAAAAATGACCAATTATTATGCTTTGACACTAATGTCTCGAACCTAGGACAACTAGACTACCACAAGTGCAAACAAACAACTGTTGTTTATGCCGAAGTGAAATAACTCTTAACAAAAGAACTATTACAAATGAGACTAACTAGAACTATGCAATGGTACCCATGTGCATTCCAGCTGGAGACTAACTGGGAGATATCTTGATTAGTTGCCATCATCCTTGGACTACTCCTCCTCAGCAACAACAATTCACTTTATATTATATCCTTCAATAAGAAGCATGTCTTATGATGTTTTCTTTGTAGTTTATGGTACTTCTTTTGTAAATTAGAATTTTGCTTCTCCAACTCCTAATTCTATTGTTGCAAATTCTGGATTTTTTGTTTTAATGCTTGCAACTGGTGGTTGTCCTTTACAGCTTCATCAACCTCCTCTTTTGGTTTAATTAAAACTGGTTTCTTACCTTTCTCTTTCAACCTCTGCTAATCATTGATGGAAACTTTGTTATGATCAACTAACACTTTGATTTTTTTGGATCTCATTTCATACCTGTGCATTGCTTCAGACCCTCTGCCATGTGATTCTTTTCTAGACCCCTGAATTCCTGATATGTTGACCTTGATTTCTAGTTTGATTTCATCTAGAAATTTCCTAGAGAGTAACCTTGCCTTTGGGGAAATGCCATCATAATATTGCTTGGGATCTGGGCCAAATTCCCCTGCATCTTCTTGTAAGCTTGAATCTTTAGGGTACTCTATTTTGACAGCTTCAAATTGCACTTTTGAAGTTTCACCCTTGAAAATTTTCAATTTTTATTTATCTCCTGTCATTTTCTTTAGTGTATGGACTACCATTTCTTCCATGTTGGAAAATCCAGAGCTGTCTTCATCTTCAATTATAATGGATTGGTGATCCTTCAATGATGGGTTGAAAAGTGCCTAGTAATTAAGTCTTAACTGATTTGTAATTTTGGCTTTCCTATTGGGCTTGTTGTGCATTCCAAGGCCTTGAGTCCCTTTCCTTTTTCTATTTTACTTAGCTTTGGAGGGAATCTTTAAGTAAGGTCTCGATGGGGATAAATTCTACTTTCACAATTTCAAGACTGTACTGGTTAGACCTCATTTTCCCTCTCATTTTTGTTTTAGGCACTTTACCCTGCTGCATGATGGGAGTTACCTGTTCCTTTTCTAAATGACTAGGTGATAATGGGCCTTGTGGGGTATCCTGTGCTTATTGTTGCATACCATAAACTCTGCCACCCTCACTTTCTCCTCATTTTGTAGTGGAATATATCAGCTGCATTCGAGGGTTTTCCTCTGTCACTGGGGTCGCTGACTTATTTGTTCTTGATGGGGTACCCTTTTCTTTTGATCCCTTTTTCTTATTTGTTGTTTGTTGGGAAACCTTTGATGGGCTACCAGGTTTAGGGGAAATCCTCCCTTATTTCTTGTCTTTATCTTTTTCAACCTTAGTCTGTGGATCAATCTGTTGTCCTTGTAAACCCATAGATTGCATAAAGTAGTCCCAAGAGCATTTCAATTTCACCCAAAGTGAATAGAACCAGGATTTTAATCAAACCATGATGATACAAGATTATGTGGGTATACTCGAGGTGGCTCTGAACTCTTCTGGCCATCTTAGTTAAAATATTGAGTAAATAAAAGGGTAAATTCAATTCTTTATCCCTACTCAGGTGCATGAGAAAGCGAAGATGGTAACAATGCACAATAAAAAATCTTCCCTCACCTATGATGTATCTCTGGATTTCTATGAGGGTTCCTTTCCATTCTTTCTTTATCCATGTGATAGGAAATACCTAACTCCAGTTGGGGTTTTGGTGCTCTCACACCAATTTGTTTTTGCAAAGTTTTAGGGGTAACTTTCCATTCTTAAACCACCTTTCCCTGTGTTGAGGAAAATATATGAAATGATCTTACTCAAGCATTTTCAGATCCTTCTTGGCTAAAAAAAGATATATGAGAATATCACTCTATGTTTATAGCCATGAAAATTGGTATCCTAATTCACAAGTATTGATTACAAGTGCTTAGGCTCAGTTTTTAATAAATAAAAGCTTGCTGAAAAATTCATTATTTATGTGATTTTATGAACATAAAAGATGCTGACATAAATATAGAGACAGAAGTAAAGATACCAAGTCAATAATCAAAACAGATGAGACATAAAGAAATCGTTTATTTCATTCCAATTCATCAAAATAATTGTTCTCTTTACAAAATTTCCTGAGGAAGTTTTGGACCAAAGTCAAACCTAGATGTCCCCGATGAAACATACAAACAAACTACTGACAGAAAGTAAAAAAACTAAACTGTAAAAGCTAGATCATCCTGCCACAGATCGCTTCCCACTCGACTATGCACAATAGCCTTTGTCAGTCATGAAATTTAATTCACAAACAAACAAGTCTACACAAACTATCAAAGATAGATCAACACCTCTAAAAAACAAGTGTCTGAATGATGTAATTCAGCCTTGAATCTTGTTGTCTACAATAAGACCATGCTATCATAAAAAATAATTAGGCTTCTGATGAATTAAGGAATGAATGAAAACTAAATTATCTCAACAAAACTCAAAAGAACAAACCTTAGTATGCTTCTCCTTCTATTCTCCTCTTGTTCCTAATTTCCCTTTTGCCTTTAAGAAAATTATAATTGGTTGAAGTAGTTTAACTACTTCTTTAGTTAAGTTAACTAAAACTCAACCAACTTTTTAGTTAAGGGGGAGAAGTAATAAAATCATAATAAGGGTTTTTAATAAATAATAACTAGTAGGTGGGACCCCTTGTGACTCCCTTTAGTTCTTTAACAATCATAACACAACTAGTTAATCAAACAAAAAATCCCTCCTTGTGACTCCCATCATCACTTTCATATTTCACAATTTATATCAATGATAATTGAAATTATTTCCAAAAATATATTACCCATATATCCAAAAAATAGTGTGTTGTCCAAAATTTCAGAAGTCAATTGTTCTCAACAATTCATAAATAAAAACTTAAAATCCATATTTTCCACTCTGGGAGGCAATCTTTCCCTTGTTGATATTGTCACCTTTTGATCTCTCTGAATTTTCCTTAGGTTGTGTGGGTCCTTTAGGCCTAATCTCACTGATCACATTAGAGCAATCATCTCTCAAATGCATGCAGGAGGACACAGACTTGGAAGAATCATTTGAGGGTGAGGAAGGGGCAACAACGACTTTTCCTTTGTCAGAAGCATGGTGGGCCTCGATTTTTAAATTTTTTTTTGCATGGGAATACTGTACTAGTGAGTGGACAAGGGCAACTTGGGTAATTTGATTAACAGGTGGAGGGGAAGGTAGAGATAAGTTAGGCCAACCACGATGTTCAGAGATTGGCGGGTGGACAATCTCTTGCCATCCATCATTTTCAAGGACTTAAGGTTGTAGTGAGACATGAGGAGGCACTGGGATACCAAGGACCTGTGTGGTTTGGAAGGGAGGCCTTTCAGGCCTAGGTTGGACCACTCCTTGCCTAATCCAGTTAAAAAATGCATCTTGAAATAGATGGCATAACTCTTGCGAGTCTGCATCAAAGTGTATAGAGAATCTTGGCCTTCTAGCGCCCCTATTCCAATTTCCTCTTCCTTGGTTACCCCGACTATGGCTACCTCTGGTGAAAAATCTCATTCTTGTATGCATTATTGATTAGAAAATAGTTTCTTTAACAACCATACATGGTAACTCTTTTAAATATGAAATAAAATTTGTCTCAACAACATATCAGACTCGTGTAATCCAATCCATACAAATAGTTTATTAGTTTTCGATGAGCATGGGGTGAACAAGGGTTCTGGGATATGTGAGGGGTTTTATTGAGTGAAACATGTTAAAATGAGGGGGAAAAGATCATGATTACTGCTCACAGACATAAAACAATCAACTGTATCATAAACCAAAAGAATATATCACTGTAATTCATCTCTACGATCATTTAACTTCCATAATACATAATTCATATTAACTATAATTAAATTTTAGGAACAAGGGGGTGGAAAGTGAATATAGGAAGGTGAGGGGATTGTTATGTGAGAAAAGTGAAATAATGGTAGGGAAAAGAGCAAATATTGTTCATAAAATCAATTAAGTAATCCATACAACAATTATGTATTTAATGCAAAATGATCCAACACCAAGTAAACAATTACTGTCACCAATTAAACAATTACTATGTGTTAAAACTAGTTCATTGTCCCACATTTAAATATTCAACCCTTTTATATTAACACAGTGTATCATGATACTCAATATCACTATGCCTTACAAACTTCCTGTTAATAGGATTTTGTTTCTTTTCATTTCCTTCCCTTTTATATTTAAAAAAAAATCCAAAGGAACACATGATCATATTGCTTCAACTCTATTCAACATATAAAAATATCAACCACTGCCAATAATTTGTAATTTCTCAAATCAAACATAGACACAGGTCTTTCATGAGTTGAACATAATATTTTAAAACATGCCTGATTCCATTCTTTTAACAATATTAACAATTAAACTTGCAATGAGACCATACTACAAAAACCATGTGCTTCATCTCTGATGGTTCAATAGAACAAAATTATGCACGATGTCTCCTTAAACCATACACAATAACAACCAAGTCGTAGACATCAATTTTCCAATAAGTAATGATCCTGATCTAGACAAATTAAACACACAACAACCACAAAATTCAATTGATACCATGTTGTAGGAACACACAGACAAATGCATAATGAAAAGGGACATCTCTGTGACTATACATTACCATTTACTCCCAATAAATCAATTTATAACAATGCTGATTTATCGATTCATCTAACACAACAAAAGGATGCAACGGTTGTATACCAATTATCATTTCCAATTACAACTCTCCAAAAACCCGATCAAATAGAGACGAGCCAATAATGAAAACCAATGTCAATACTACTCAACAAACTTATGACAGCCAACAAGATACTAGACAAAGTGCGGTTGGTTGAGTATATCAAAATCGGGCTCTCTAACCAATGAACATAAGAAATAATCAAGGGTTCGCTCGGTCACCAAAAAAAGGGAGACTAGAGGTCGGCCATATCAACAGTAGGTGAGAACCTTCGAAACAAGCATGGTGGAACCACAAGCCTCATAACCCTTAGCTTTTTAAAATGGGGTGACATTTCAACACTAGGTAGGGTAGACAGTGATGCAGAGGAGCAACTATTGCTCACTGGACAGTAACAAACACCAAGAACGCACATAGGCATATCCCTCATGCTTTTCAAGAGACAAACCATTTATAACAATCCCGATAGAAATGCAGACCCATGTACTGCCAATCAACCCTAAAGCATACTTCTTGGCATAATGGCCACCTCATAACTAGTTGTGTTGATGCCAATACCACAAACTAAGACCATGACCAAGTGAAAAATATATACAGTGACCAAGATGTGGTTCAAAACATACACAAAAACCACATAGTACTAAATACAACCAGATATGGTTACCATAATTGTGAGGAGGCAGACAACAAAGCTAAACAAAGCGAAACCCTCCAATAAAATACCAATAAAAACAACAAAGAGACATCATAGTTTCCACCACATGGAACAACCAATGAAATCACAACTTCAAACATCAATTTTCCATTTGCAAACTAATAACAAATAGAACCATTCTAGAGAAAACACCCATGCATTTACATAGTTACCAATCTCAGGAAAACACAAACCAACACATTACCGAGCCAACTTTCATTTCATACACAAAGCGAATTCATGGATGGGTGAAAAGAACCATACCTGCAACCAATGGCTTTAAAAATGCGAGATGGTCGAGAAGTTCCCTCTACTCCTGAATCTCATAGCTTAACCACAACAAAACCAAATGAAAAATAACCATGCTAGGGTGATGACCCAGTGGGAGAAGCATGGAGTGACGTGCATTTACTACACGTCGCTTCCATCATCCACTCCATTAAATTTTGTAGTAAACGATAGCCAACCAAAACAATACCATTAATCCCATGCCATTAATTCCATGCATTGAAACTTGCACATATTACTTGCCAATTGCGCCATCCCAATCCATATTAACCATTTCCAAGACCATACTATAACCAATATCAAATGCGCCCAATATAATGCAATATAAATCGTATAGCTACTAACATTGCTATTGAGGACTAACAATTGTTTGACAACACATGTATTCCAACAGAGGACGAACACCTTCAGTAACCACTCACATAACTAGATCAAATATCAACACACTGATATTTTCACGTGGTAAAACCCCTATGGGGAAACATCCATGGCTCCAGCCAACGTGACCACTTGGGGCAGTTTATTAATGTAAAGAAAAAAATTACAAAGAGATTTTACAAGAGAGTTTCTCACAATCGATCATCGACAAATGACCCTCTATGCTCTTTAAATAGAGAACAACACAGGTATTCTAATAGAGGACGAACACCTTCAGTAACCACTCACATAACCATATAAAATATCAACACACTGATGTTTTCACATGGTAAAATCCCTATGGAGAAACATCCATGAGCCCTACCAACGCGACCACTTGGAGCAGTTTATTAATGCAAAGAAAAATATTACATATAGATTTTACAAGAGAGTTTCTCACAATAGATCATCGACAAATGACCCTCCATGCTCTTTAAATAGAGATAATGGACCAATCAGGTGTTAAGCCATAGATCAATGGTCATTAAGATCGAGGAGAGTATGAACCGTCAGATCACTCTATGTCGGGAACATATCGTGATCGTTGGATTTCCTAACTACAAATGCACACTAATGCATACTAAAGAAACACACTAAGAAACACACTTTTACCTAACAACACACTAGACCAAGTAGATCTTAACTAACTCCTAAGTGTATAAATATCCTAACATCCCCCCTTAAGAACAACTTGGGATAGGATTGAAGGATTTACAATAGTGACACAATAGGAGAAGGAAGGAGGCATTATAGCCTATCCCCCCTTAATGACAACTTCCTGAATGCCTAACATAGATCGAAGTTTGTAAAAATTCACTTCTGTAAGAGACTTTGTGAAAATGTCTACAACTTGATCTTCTGTAGGGAAAAAGAGAACTTCAATAACTTGATCATGAATGAGATTTCTGATGAAGTGCATGTGTAGCTCAATGTGCTTGCTGCATTGATGTTGAACTAGGTCTTTGGCAAGCTTGATGGCACTATGATTGTTGCACCAAAGGCTGGTTGGATACTGCTGCTAGAATCCAAACTCTAAAAGGATCTGGCGAAGCCACAAGGCTTCCTAACTTGCATTAATTGCTGCTCGATACTCTTCTTATGTTGAAGAAAGGGCAATAGCATGTTGTTTCTTACAGGCCCAAGTGACAGGTCCTGAACCAAGGCTAAAAACATAACTTGCAGTATACTTTCGATCATCAGGGTCACCGACCCAATCTGAATCAATGAAACCAACCAATAAAGGAGTCCCCCTTGAACTATAATGTATCCCAAACTGAATTGTAACATGAACATAGCAACGTATCATTTTAGTTTATTTCCAATGGATTTTGTGGGGTGTTTTCATATAACGGGCAATAAGACCAACAACAAAGGAAAGATCAGGATGAGTATGAGTCAAGTATAAGAGGCTACCAACTAATGGACGGTATAGGGTGGCATCAACTTTGAGAGAAGTACATGTGGAAGTAAGCTTAACTCTAGACTGGAAGGGAGAAGGGGTTGGTTTACAATCATTCGTGTGAAAGTGATGAAGAAGGTCACAAGCATACTTAGACTGGGAAAGAAAAATTCCTTCATGGGTTTGCAAAACTTGGAGGCCAAGGAAATAGTGCAAAAAGCCTAAGCCTATCATTTCAAATTTCTTCTTAAGGCTGATTTTCACATGGTTTAAAATTTTTGGGTCACTACCAGTAAGGATAAGGTCATCAACATAAAGGACAAGGATTATGAGATGGCTTCCTACTTTCTTGTTATAGACATTAGGATCATAAGGGCATCTAGAGAATCCAGTGGCAATAAGAAAGCTGTCCATTTTGGCATACCAAGCTCGGGGAGATTTCTTAAGACCATAAAGAGATTTATTGAGGTGACAAACAAGGCTAGAGTCATTCTGGATATAGCCAGGAGGTTGTTCCATGTAGATTTCTTCTTTCAAATCGCCATGCAAGAAGGTGGATTTAAAATCCATCTGATCGACCTCCCATTTATGTGAGGCGACAAGGGCAAGAACAATGCGGATGGAATTCATTTTGGCTACAGGGGAAAAGGTTTCATTATAGTCAATGCCTTCAACTTGGGAAAATCCTTTGGCAAATAACCGAGCCTTGTGTCTTTCAATACTTCCATTCGATGCATACATAGTTCTGTAGACCCATTTACATCTAACAAGTTTCTTCCTTTTGGAAGAGGTACAAGATCCCAAGTTTCATTTTCCATTAAAGAATGATACTCTTCATTCATTGTTGTATCCCACTCTGGATGACCTGAAGCTTTTGCAAATGTCTCTGGATCATGAGTCTCTGAAACTTGAGCCAAAATAGCAGAGGTTGAATGTGTTCAATGTTGATCTGAAGGATCACCGACAAGATCGCCATCTGCTTCTTGTGTTGAACGGACCCATCTAGGAAGCGGTGGAACTGGTGTTGGTTTAGGTTCAAAGGACTCATCTGGAGGAAGGTGAGCAGGAAGAGGTGGATTTTCATCCTCACTGTCATTATCTGAAGAAGAAACTAGAATAGGAACATAAGAAGGCACAAACGCAGAAGGTGGCGCACAGGCCGAAGAAGGCACAACTACCGAATTAGGCTCGTAGGCCAAGAGATTTTCATCAAATTTAACATCTCTTCTAAGAATAATTTCATTAGAATGTGGTTGAAGAAGTCTATAACCTTTGATATCTTCAGAATAACCAAAAAATATACACTTCTCACTTTTAGGCTACAATGCTTTCCTTTTCTCAACATGAATGTGAGTCCATGCTATACTCCCAAATACATGAAAGTGACTTACATCTAGTTTAATTTTAGTCCAAGCTTCTTCCGGTGTTATATGTTTAAGAGCCTTTGTGGGAGTGCGATTGATTATGTAATTTGAACAGTTGATTGCTTCCACCCAATACTTTAGACTTTATCCCTTAAATTGGATCACACAATTAGCCATTTATTTTAATGTGCAGTTCTTTGTCTCAGCAACACCATTTTGTTGTGGTGTATATGGAACAGTGTGTTGCATTTGGATGCCCTGTGTAGTGCAGTAACTTGTAAAATTATAGTTCACATATTCACTTCCATTATCTGTTCTTAACTTTTGAATTTGATGACCAATTTTTTTTTTTACAAGGGCCTTGTAGGCCAAAAACTTGTCAAAAACTTCGCTCTTAAGTTTTAAGAAGTAAACCAAAGTACGCTTGGAAAAATCATCAATGAAAGTTAAGAAACAATTGCACCCAGAAAAGGAAGGAGAAGACAATGGACCACACAAATCATTGTGAACAAGCTGTAAAGAGCCCGAGGCATGCCAAGAGGCACGTTTGTCAAAATTGTCCCGATGATGCTTGTCGAGAACACAACTGACACAAACACCATCTCTGCATGAAGCAAGAGGAAGACCAGTCACCATCTGTTGATTACATAGTTTCTAAAATGAATGATATTTTAGATGACCAAACCGCTCATGCCAAAGTTTGTTCAAGTCAGCGCTATGAGCCACAAAAATTTATGAAAAAGCTGATGACCCAAAGTTGTCAAACTTGTACAATCTAGTAATATCATCAACAATTCCAGTTGCAAGAACATGCCTAGGATATTTTAGATCCTTGATTACAACTTGGTGAGGTGAAAACTTGATGGTTTTACCTTCACCTGAATGAGTGATTTGATAGACTGATAGAAGGTTACAGGAAAGACTTGGAACACATAATACATCATTGAAATGACCATTATCTGCTTGAAATGTTCCAAATCCTACAACACTAAGAGATCTATCATCACCAACAAATAATTTCTTGGTGTTACATTCATTTAGAGAAACAAATATGGCTTCATCCTTAGCCATATGATAAGATTCTCTAGAATCAATAAGCCACTCATCAGAAGTAGAAGTAGAAGTAGAATTTGTATTGATGGAGAAACCAGAAGCAGAAAGTGCATGTCCATGAGAAGAAGAAGAAGAAGTAGAATCAATACTGATGTTGTTCTTCATCATCGCTGCTTATAAAGTTTCCATCTTCTCGAAACATTTAGACTCATCATGACCATCTTTATCACAAAAGTTGCAATGTTTGTTGGTCTTCTTATCTTTATATTTTGCTCTGTTGTCACCATTAGGAGCTGAAGCTGTTTGAGCAAGTTTGGGACCCTTATGTTGCTTGTTGTTGTAGTGAGGATGTTTCTTCTTGGGATACTTGGGTTTATCTTTCTGTTGGGAAACTAAGGCTTTGTTGGAGGTACCTAAAGTGTTTATCACTCCAAGTTGTACATGCTTATCTTTCTCTCTAATCAAAGAAACACAAAAGGACTCAAGAGTGGGTTTTTCATAAGCTTTCCCTAGAGCCTCTCTCATGGCATAAAATGTAGATACAAAAACAAAATATGCACTACCTAGATTAGAAAGAATAAGATATATGCAATGCTCTTGCTCCATTTTTATCTTACATTTTTCACATAAAATTCCGAGTGTTTTAAACCTAGATAGATAGTCTCCAAGAAAAGAAAACTCACTTGGACTCAAGGATAGTATTTGATTTTCTAACTGTTGTGCTCGAATAATATTGAGTTTACCAAACACATATTCAATCGTTACCCAAGCTTCTTCGGGGTCATCAATTTCTTGAAGGTGGTACCTTAAATAAGAATATATGGACATTCCGATTAGTCGATGTGCTTCATCACTCCTATTATCCCACTTGGCTTTCTTATCATCATCAATGGGTGCTTTTTCCTTTCCCAAGGTAATCTGGTACAAGCCTTTACTTCTTAATAAATCTCCCATATGAGATTTCCATTGGAAGTAGTTGTTGCTGGTAAGCAAGACATTACTTTTAGAATCCATATTAAATATGCAAATAATATGGATTTAAAAAAAGAAACTGATGAGTTGGATGGAAAGATCTCGAAAAGTTTTGCAGTTCTAAAAAAAAATGACACTGAAAATAGACTTCCGAAGTGAGAGTTATGCCCTTTTAAAAAAAGGCATAAACGGTAACCAAATGACCACGTGATAGTGTAAGTTGCTTTATGGAGTGACCCACTTTTATAAAGAGAAGTGGGGATCACTTTTACAATGAAGTTACTTTATAACAGAAAAGATGCATGCAAAATAAATAACTCTAAAATAAAATATTAAAACTACTTCTAGTGATTCACTTTTATACTTGAAGTGAAATACACTTTACAATTTTAGCATGATTTTTTTCAAAAAAAAGTAACAAAAGAGAGACTTGAACTCAAGACCTCTTACTTAATAAGGCAACTTTTAAACAAAATGATCTAGAAAAACATATTGTAATGTTCAGAAGGAGGATTGTTGTTTTTGTTTTTGTTGTTGTTGTTGAAGATGACCTTGGAGAGCGTGCTAAAAAAAAACTCTTTTCACACAAGAAAAACATTTCGCTTCTCAATGACAACATGGGTTAGATCTCAGTTAGCTTACCTAGAATATGCACCTTTTCCTATCTGTTTATGATTTTCCGAGATCCCACAAGGTGCGGAGAAAAGAGAATATGTATATCTAAAAGAGTACCAACCCAAAAATAAAAATACAAAACCGAAATAAAACCAAAATACTTCCCTTCAAAAAATTTAAGAAATGTGTATTCAAACTTTATACCTCCAGATCTGACTGTAATGGCCATATCTTGGGAAAACAGAAACCTTTGAAAGTGAAACGAAAAGTGTTCCTAACTAAAATGAGTGCTCCGGATGTAATGGAACAATCCTCTCAGTCCAAAAATGTATAGAAATGGTAGAAAATAGATATGATACAACTCGGCTTCACGATCTCGATCTACAACAGGAGCGAGTATTCAAACAGGCTCTAATACCATGTTTGAAAACACATGTATTCCAACAGAGGATGGAGACCTTCAGTAACCACTCACATAACCAGATCAAAGATCAACACACCGATGTTTTCACATGGTAAAACCCCTATGAGGAAACATCCACGACCCCAACCAACGCGACCACTTGGAACAGTTTATTAATGCAAAGAAAAAGATTACAAAGAGATTTTACAAGAGAGTTTATCACAATCGATCATCAACAAATGACCCTCCATTCTCTTTAAATAGAGATCACAAACCAATCTTGTGTTAAGCCACAAATTAATGGTCATTAAGATTGATGAGAGGATGAACCATCAAATCACTCTATGTTGGGAACATATCGTGACCGTTGAATTTCCTAACTACAAATGCACACTAATGCATACTAAAGAAACACACTAAGAAACACACTTTTACCTAACGACACATTAGACCAAGTATATCTTAACTAACTCCTAAGTGTCTAAATATCCTAACAACAATAATTCCTTTTAATTTCATTTGCACATAGTATAACATAGCATAGTATAGTATAGTTCCCTTTCTTGGATTTTGTTTTCATAAGTCCCTTTCCATTTCTATTGTTTCTTGTTGTTACTAACATGTTTCTTGTGCAAGTGTAATAGGTAATGAATCATGGTGACAATAGCAATGTAATAACAGTAAATATAATCCATTCATAACATGGAATTTTAGAGCTTATAATAACGGAATCAACACATAAAATGCATTATTCATCTGCCACTATGTCGCAAACAAAACCAATACTTAATCATCAATCATGTAGAACCCTGTAAGCAACATCGAAACAACATCATTATATGTGTGATAAGACCAACTCTGAGCCTCCAGTCTACAAGGGGGTCCCATCTATTACTATTATATATCATTAGCATAGTTTAAATAATAGGCTTTAGCAATACTTTGCAGACGAAATCCTCATTGCGATTTTTATCGTCAACAAATTGGTGGGTCCATAGGAAAATTTGTTTCCAATAGATTAAGAACTCGGCACATATGGTTTCGCAGACCAATAATAGTGGATCAAGAAACTATAACCAAAATGATTATGCAACATGGGGAAGTGAGCAAATTTAATGGAAAAATGACCAGGAATTTGGGAATAAGTCATGAAAAATGTTAAGCATGAGGGGGTTTATCCCTGTATGCATAATCATTCAACCAAAATTTTATCTTTACTTCAAGGAGAAAAAAATATGAACTTGTTCTTTTAACTCTCAAATGGATGAAGAAATGGAAAGAAGAAGTGGGAGATAACCAATCCTTTATAAGACAAAAGTGAAAGAAGATAGCAAATTCAATTATGCTTTCAGGGGGAACATCGTAACAACCATGTAAGTTTTATTGTTATTGACTAACAATACCTTACAGAAGTTTCATTGTGGCAGAATTGATCAAACATTTTATTCTTGACTGAAATTAAACTAAAAGATGAAAATAAATAAAATTTGTCATAAAAATAGGACTGCAAAATTTAAAATAGAAGAAATAAAATGACAGAATTGCAAAAGTGGTAGAAAAACTATTTTAAAGGAAAGAATAAATTAAATTACTGTAAAAGTAGAAATGAAAATCAGTGGTGAGAATGAAAGCAGAACTAGACTACTAATATAAAGAAAATCCAAACAACGTTAAAACTTTTCAAGTTGGTTCCACGTAGTGTTTCAAGTGAGAACCGTTAGCGTTGTAGGAAAAAAATCGCTCTTGTAAATACTTTAGAATGTAAGAGTTAGTACCCAGGAAAAAAATGATCTTCAAAGGACCCAACCATAATTCTTGAAACTTTGAGACAATTAATAGCCCTTTAAATTACATGATTAGATCATCAAGACAGACATGAATAATCTTACCGATCAAATCGTCAAAAGTTATTTGCATAGGTCTTTTTAAAGTGGTAATCACATCAGATAAGCCAGAAGGCATACGTTCGCAAATCAAGGTACCCCAATGAGTAATAAAGGTGATTTTTTATGTGTCTTCCCCTTTTATCTTTATTTGATTATAACCGGAAAAACTGTCAAGTAAGGGCATCATCTGTGACCCTGCAACTTGATGCATAATCATTTCCATGTTAGGGAGAGGAAAGTGATCTTTCATAATAGCCTGATTAAATGCATGAAAATCAACGTAAAATATGATATGATCAGTGGCTTTCTAAATAGGAACCAAATTTCAAACCCATTCAGAATACTTGACCGGAAAGATGATTCCAGCCTTTAAGATTTTTTCCAACTCCTTTCGAATAGTTGCTTCCAGTGCAAGGTTGATAGGTATTTTTTTTTTCCTATCTGGTTTTATGCATTCCTTGATGAGAATGGCATGCTATATCAGAGAAATATCAAAACCATGAAGATCCTCATAATACCAAGAAAAAACATCTTGAAATTCACCAAGTAGCTCGACGAAATTCATTTTCTCTTCATCAAAACATTGGGCACCTATTTTAACATTCTTTGGAGACTCGGGTGTCCCAATGTTCAAGGAGATGGTTTCACCCACCTTCCTTTTTGACTCTTCTTCTTTCTGTTTCTCTTTATTTCCTACATCACTCGATGAAAACGAACTCTCTAGAGGATTCAATCCCTTAGGAGTCTTATTATCTTCTATGGATATAATTTCCTTGGGCTTATAAGGTTCATTTTGAATGAAAGCACATATGCTCTCATCTATAGGGAAGACCTTCCAAGATTCTATATTTTCAGGGATATGTGGACTATATAGAGATTGAAAAGTACAATCAGGTCTATGTGGAAGAAATTGTCGATTAGGAGAGGATGCAAAAACAACTAACCGATCAACCATTGTTGTAGGAAAATCTCCCTACGGACAGGTAGATTTCCTCTTGAGAGATAGACCCTTAACTCTAAGACAGAAAGTGCTTAACATGGACATTGACTTCCTTTTAGATCTAATCAAGCTAATGAAAAAAAGAAAAGGAGGAAGGCATGTACCTTATGAACATCATTTTTCCCTGCAAGGTCAAGGATGAGCTTCGATCTTAAGCTCCTTGGTAGGTCCTGCAAGACAAAAAAAAGTACAAAATACTTCCTACTCTACTGAGATTAGCTAAAACATAGATCCATCTACTGTAGACAAACTTATATGGAACAAGTACAAGTTTGAAAGAAACAGGCCAAGCACGTTATATTAATAAGAACAATGATGAAGAATACTTACAACCATAGATGTGAGTGCAACAACTTCATCAATCTCTCCTTGTCCAAACCCTTTCTTAAACAATCCACACATAGAATGTTGATGCTCCAAATGACATCTTCCTCATGAGATCATAAGTTAGATGCTTCACAATTCTTTCCATCTCCTTTCACCATGAGAAAGCCTCCTTATATAGGCTTGGAGAGGCCCAACCACTTGAGATATCTTTGGGGTAAGTTGAGGATTATCCTCCTTTAGTTATGGATCTTCCCTAATATCATGGCTTGACCAAGGATTTGAATCCAAATACCTTTAGAGATTGAAGGGATCTCTTCCTGATTTTCCTCAACAAGTCAAAACTCAATCAGAAAAGGCAGCGCTCCCCCAAAAGGGGCACCAGAGTGCTATAGTGCTCCCCTAAAAGGGTTCATAGAGCACCAACGCTTCCCATAAGTGTATAAGGAAGAAATCCTCTCCAAAAATGTCTTTTGAGTAGATTTTCCAGTGGAAAAAGGTTTATAAACTTTGTTAACCCATTCCTCTTCTTCCAAATCAGTTGTTTGAGGTGTTTCAAGTTTCCTTTTGATGTCATTATAGGCACAACATAGATTGTATGGTAGTATTCTTTTTTTGACACTTGCAACACGTGTGACCAAAATGCGACACTTGTAATATTGATAACAACGACACTAGGCCATTGTCGTAATGATTAATTTTGTTGTGTAAAAACCATTGAGTTTAACTCCCTCTTAACATGAGTAATGTTGAAAGATAATAGGTTTGAGATATGTTCCCAAACAGTTTGGGTGTATTGTTTCATAAACTTGTTTCTTGGAGAGTATATCTTATGTACAAGGTTCAAAACAATCTCAGAATATCCAAAAACTGTAAGGTGACCACAACCAAGATTATAGGCGTTTTCAATGCATAGTAATAAAGCTTCGAATTCAGTGACATTGTTTGTGCAAGAAAACTCCAACCTATAAGAAAAGTTATAGATTTTTCCTACAGGAGAAATCAATATAATTTCATATTTGTTACCTTCATTAGAGCATGAACCATCAAAGTGCATGTGCCACATACCATCATCTAAATCGATTTTTTCCAAGGGAATGTTATCCTCCTCAACAAATATGGAATACACCCCTAGGTCCTCTTCGATATAATTCACATTAGATTGTGGAACAATTTCTATGTAAGGTGAAATCCTTCCCTCTCTAAGGACTATAATGTTTTTACCATTCCGAGGAATGGATAAGTGTGTCCCATCGAGTGAGAGGTATCCACTCATCAAATCTTTCCAATATCTTCCCAAGATGATTGAGTAATTGCTTACTGACATATCAATTACTTGAATACTAAGGGTTGTCCACATTTCAGGGTGTACGCACAAAACTAAGGTCACATCTTTAATCTCACCTATGGTCGTTTGTTGTATACTATTATAAGAGAGAATTCTTCTAGAATTTTCATTTGTACAAGAAAATGTTGGAAGCTTGGTTGTTGTCATTGATGTCAACCCTAGTCATGGGTTTTGGACGGCAAGATTGATGAAGGTATTTCGACATGAAGGAAAATGCACATGCAGATACAACAACCATGGATGGATATTATACATCATGTTGTTTCTAGTGGTATGTGGCACGTCACGTGGATCCTCATGGTTGAGGAGAAATGAATTTTTGAAGATGACAAAGTGAATTGAAGAAGGAAGTACATGTAGGCCCTAAAGATAATTAAAGAAAAGAATTACAAAATAAGAAAGTGTTAGGTCGTCCCTAATGTTAAAAGGAAGTGACATAAATGGTATAAATAAACATCATTATACATTCATTTGATACAAGTCAAATTTCAAAGGTAATAAGAAGAAAACAAGGCCAGATTTCAAGGGAGGATGAAGTCTTTTGGTGACGTGTTCTAAGGTATGTTATTTTCAGGTCATCTTACCATTTTTTCTATAAATTTTTTTCTAGAATGATTCAAATGGTGAAATCTCTATGGTATTGATAAGACATATCAAGGTATATCTGGTAAAAATTTCATCTCTTGATTCACTACAATAATGACGATACACTCTATGGAAGATAGGGTTTATGACCAGTCTTGAAGCTAGTTAATAAACATGTGTTCCGGGTAAAATAGTCATAACTTCTTCATACATAATCCAAATGAAGTAGGACCACTTTCATTGGAAATAGTACGGAATGTATTTTTTTGTGTGAGAGTTTAAAAATTGGATGTTACATGTTGAGCGCGGGGCATGTTGTACAAGTTGAGTCTTCTGAATAGACCAAAATTGAATAATGTCTACCATTCTTTCTATAACCTCTTTTTAGGGAGGATTCAAGGAGTGAAAATTGGAGGAGTTTTAGAGAATACATTGAGTAATATTATCTATAGGATCAGAGTACTCCAAGAATTGAAGAATTGCAGAAAATGAAGAAGTCTCGGGAAGCATTATCAGGTTGTATATGATGATTGGTTGATGGTGATGATTTAATGTAAAGTTTTATTATCTCTCATATATTCTTGGGTTGAAGGAAGGGGAAAGGATGGAGAGTTCATCTCTCTCTTTATATTGGAGGATTGTATCTTCCTCTTGGAGTTTTGTCCCTCCCTTTACATTTGGAAGTTGTAGCTACCTTTGGAAGTCATTACTTCCCTTGAACAATAACTATTGATTATTTCTCATATATTGTGCATGTTGTATTGTGGTGTATTGGTGTAACTCTTATACTATTGTTCATTACTCATTGGATATAGTTGAATGGTTTAATTCTAAGTTGAAAAAGGTTTTAAATTTTACTTGATACTGATTCACTCCCCTCTCAGTATCAACAATTGGTATCAGAGTGGGTTACCTTTAGTACAGTTTAAGCACTGGAAGGAAGATCCTAAGAAGATATGGAAGACAAAATTCCAAATGGGATTCCACCATTTGATGGAAGAAATTTTGAATACTGGAGTAATATAATGGAAAATTACTTGAAATCTCTTGGGGAAGATGTTTGGTTCTCAGTTTCTTTAGGATACAATGCTTTGAAAAAACTAAAGACTGCAGCTCAGAAGGAAGCAAAAAGGAACAACAAATTGGCAATAGATACCATCCTATATGGATTGACAGATTCAGTGAAATCCAAGGTGGGATAGTGTTCATCATCAAAAGATATTTGGGACAAACTACAAGACCTTTATGTAAGGGAAGATGCAGAAGAAGAAGAAGAAAAAGAAGTTGAATCAAATTACAACATCTCAGATTTCAAAGAAGAAAATAGAGGCCAGTTCTTTTTATTTAATTGTGGAGTAGGTCATGTTGAATTTGAATGTCCTCATCCAAGGATTGAAAGACATGACACTGAAGAAGAAAATTCCAATGAGGAAGAATAAAATCATGAAGAAAAAATTATTCTACAAGAAGATGAGAATCTTAAAAAATTGAAGCATGTTGAGATTGAAAATAGCAAGCTCAAGGACATGCAAAGAAAACTAAGAAGTGAATTGGTTAGTTGTGAAAATACATTTGTAATCTTGAAGAAACAATTAGAAGACTTTTTGAAACTAAGAGAAGAAACCATTTCCTTGAAAACTCTACTCGAAGAAGAAAGAAGAATATGAGAAGTAAGGAATGTCCAAATGAAGAAGAAAGAAGAAGATTGTGAGAAACTTGAACTAGAAGTTGTCTCATTGAAGAAGAGCTTAAGAAAATCTCAAGTGCCAAAAGACTTAACACATCTTGGATGCATGGGTGATACTTCATACAAAGAAGATGAAAATACCAACAAGAATGTTGAAGAAAGAGCTACACAGATAGTTGATGAGAAGTGGACCAGGATACCGGAAAGAAGGGATGTTTACAAAAGAGATGAATATCCAAGAAGACATCCTACCTTCAGGAATCAAAGAAGCTTCAATCAGTATGAAGGAAACTACAGAAGAGTATATCATGAACCCAGATGAACTACGTCACAAAGAATGTCACTTACTCCCAGGTATCAAAATTTCTTTCTTGGTCATTGTTATACTTGCAAAAATTTTGGACATAAGGCAATTAATTGCAAAATCAATGAAAGGAACAAATACGCAAGAAACATGAATGGTGTAAATAAAAGATATGGAAATAATTATGGATTTGTCAACATAAGTTATAATTTATTTTCCCCATCGATGGACAAAAATATTGCATGCTACAAATGTAATTATCTTGGTCACAAAGCACGAGATTGCAGATATATGAATGAAGATGTACCTATGCCAACCACAGTATGGAGAAGGAAAAATATTCCAAACAATGAAGATTGTCGAATAGCATTGACCGCTGAAGAATGTAAAGAAGAAGACGAATGGTACATAGACAATGGATGTTCTTCACACATGACCGAGGATCAAGACAAATTCATCAGCTTGAAGAGAAAGGGTGACAATGTTGCATTTGGAGATGACTCATCTGCCAAAATACTTGAAGAAGGTGTAGTAGAGCTTGGAAGAAAAATGTAAAAGCAAAGAATGTTCTATTGGTTTAATACTTGAATCATAATCTACTCAGTGTTAGTAAAATGTGTGATTAAGGATACATTCTTACGTTTGATTCCCGAAAATGCAAAATCAGAGAAAATAACCTAGGAAGATTGGTTGCAACTGCAACAAGAAGACTGAATAACATATACATCCTAGACATGAAGAAGAGAGAGAATACAGAAGCCACACAAAAGGATTCTAAGGAAGAAAATGTCTCAAAGACCAAAAATAAGGATGAAGTATTATTAAGTGCTACATGTTTAGGGGGAGCAACCCCAAAGAAGAAGGTTACCTTTTGCCATTAAAATCAAGGGGAGACGCCATACCTTTTGCCATTGATGTCAAAGGGGGAGAGAAATTGGGATCATGATGATAGGAGGAGCATGAGTGTTGCCATCAATGACAAAGGGGGAGATTGTTGGAATATTGGTTGTTGTCATTGATGTCAACCCTAGTCATGGGTTTTGGACCGCAAGATTGATGAAGGTATTTGGACATGAAGGAAAATGCACATGTAGATACAACACCCATGGATGAATAGTATACATCATGTTGTTTACGGTGGTATGTGGCACGTCACGTGGATCCTCATGGTTGAGGAGAAATGAATTTTTGAAGATGACAAAGTGAATTGAAGAAGGAAGTACATGTAGGCCTTGAAGATAATTAAAGAAAAGAATTACAAACTAAGAAGGTGTCAGGTCGGCCCTAATGTTAAAAGTAAGTCACATAAATGGTATAAATAAACATCATTATACATTCATTTGATACAATTTGAATTTCAGAGGTAATAAGAAGAAAAGAAGGTTGGATTTTAAGGGAGGATGAAGTCTTTTGATGATGTGTTCTAAGGTATGTTATTTTCAAGTCATCTTACCATTTTTGCTATAAATTTTTTTCTAGAACGATTCAGATGGTTAAATATTTATGGTATTGAGAAGACATATCAAGGTACCTCTAGTAAAAATTTGATCTCTTTATTTGATATAATTATGGAGATACACTCTGTGGAAGATAGGGTTTGTGACCAGTCCCGAAGCTAGTCAATAAACAGGTGTTTCGGGTAAAACAATCATAACTTTTTCATACAGAATCCAAATGAAGTGGGACCACTTCCATTGGAAATAGTACGGAATTTAGTGTTTTGTGTGTGATTTTTAGAATTGGATGTTAAATATTGAGCACGGAGCATGCTGTACAAGTTGGGTCTTCTGAATAGACCAAAATTGAATAAAGTCTACCATTCTTCCTATAACCTCTTTTTGGGGAGGATTCAAGGAGTGAAAATTGGAGGAGTTTCAGAGAATACATTGAGTAATATTATATACAGGATCAGAGTACTCCAAGAATTGAAGAATTGTAGAAAATGAAGAAGTCTCAACAAGCATTATCAGGTTCTATGTGATGATTGGTTGATGGTGATGATTTAATGAAAAGTTTTATTATCTCTCATATATTCTTGGGTGGAAGAAAGGGGAAAGGATGGAGAGTTCAACTCTCTCTTGATATTGGAGGATTGTATATTCCTCTTGGATTTTTATCCCTCCCTTTACCATTGGAAGCTGTAGCTACCTTTGGAAGTCATTACTTCCCTTGAACAATAACTATTGATTATTTCTCATATATTGTGCATGGTGTATTGTGGTGTATTGGTGTAACTCTTATACCATTGTTCATTAATCATTGGATATAGTTCAATGGTTTAAGTATAAGTTGAAAAAGTTTTTAAATTGTACTTGATACTGATTCGCCCCCCTCTCAGTATCAACAAACAAGCCTAGCTCTTCCATAATGATCTTCAACATTACACATGGACCCAAACTGCCACAATGAGGCAACAATGGGTGATATTATCCATAATATTTACATAAATATAAAAAGGGGGATTTTTTACAGGGCATCTAAATTTATGTACACCTACTTTATTTACAGATGAATCCTCTTCATTTATCTCTCCAAAGAGGTTATCTACAATGACAGATTTTCCTTCCATGATTTTTTTTAGATGCCTCTGTTGTTTAGGGATGACAACCATGTCCAGAAGGGTTGCCTTTGCTTTGATGTTGGCCAACTGATTCAGGATATTGTACTTGGAAGAGGGGAGAGGGGAGGTAATTCCTTGACTTCCATGAACCTTAGGAACCTAAATAGTAGCAGCTGGTGAGGATGAGCTCGGGCTAGAATAATTGCGGGTAGGATCATATTTGCCTTTGGGAGCATAGGATTTGTTCCTAGTATTAATGATCATGACATCTTTTGGCTCTGCAAAATCTAGGACAACAATGGTAATTTCCAATCTTTTATCAAAGAACTTATCTCTGGCACTCTTCTTTACCTCACATGTGGTCTCCTCGTGGTGTTCCTCACAAAAGTTACACCAACTTCGAGGCATGATAGCTTTAGGATGAAAATTATTTTCAATTGGATTTCTAAAGGGGGGTGCAAAAGAGGATGAAGCTCCAAGGGCGAGAGGGGAGACATTTCCCTTTCACTCATATGCTATCATACGATTATTCATGTCTTGTACAAGATGTAAGAGGGTAGACATGTCTGTTCGTTTAACCAATTCTCCTTGAGGAAGACCTATTCTTTAAAGTTGTTCTTCATACTCTAAAAAAGTATGCAGAGCAGAACAGAGGTTATCAATGGCTTTTTCCTCAATCCTATGACGATAAGGGGAAGGTAATGCATTGTAATAATGCATGAAAGCAGCTTGGTTCTGAGGTCGAATGAGTTTAGGGATTTGATTGTATAACTTAGTGAAACACAAGTTGAAGGACTTGATGGTTTCACCATTCTTATAGGTGATGTTATTGTACTCCCGTAACTGCTTAGTTGGGATTTTAGATTTCCCATAGTTGGATTTAAAATAGTAGACTAACTCCTCCCAAGTAGACATAATCTTAGGAGGAAGGTCAAAGAAATCAACCGCAACCTTTCCTTCCAAGGAATTGACAAATAAGAACATGCAAGTATCATTGTCATCGACTCCTATGTTGTGACAAGCATTAGAAAATGCCACCAAGTGTTCATTTGTAGTGACAAGGTTATTTCCTGAAAACCTGGGAAGATTCTCTTTGAATTTATGCAGTGGACGAGTAGTAGGTGCTAGGTTAAGAGGAGAATATACATGCCATGGTGTGGTTTTAGTGTCTTCTTAAAATTGAAAAAGTCCATAATTTTTAATGACTTTGGTGGGTTTTATGGTAGATTGGATAGGGATATGGTGGATATATAAGCTACCAATCACTAACGAAGATGAATACTAAGAGGAGGAAGAAATTCTAGTGCCACCAGAGCCACCACTAGATGCCATCTTGTGGATGATAGGTAAGGGAGAAAAATATGAACTGGATGAATCAGACAAGGTTCTCCTTAGAAAACTTTGTTGGGTTGATAACACAACGTTTCTTCTTCATATTTCAGCAATAGAATCAATTTCAGGTGCTAAGCCTCTTCTTCTTCTAGAAACATGAGAGTCTAAGGACATGAAAAGAAGGCCAAAGATGAAGGAACAAGAAGGTTATTGCTGATTTCTAGGCTGTCTACGTCTAGCTTCCCAACATTCTTGGGAACTAATGTCTTGTTCAATTTATTCCCATGAATGATTAAGCTCAACCTGAGTATTAGCAGTGTCTAAAATGATGTTAAACAAATTCAAAGAAATGCTGGTATGGTCTTGAAGACCCGGCTCAATATTGGGTTGCCTTGCAACAAGTACAGTCATTAAGAAATAAAATAGTCAAAGAATCAATATCAGAAAAATAGATGTATTCAATGATAATCAAGAATAAAAATCAACCAGAGAGATATTGAAGATCTCCCCAGTATAGTCGCCAAATAAATGTTGAGGAGAACATATTAAATGATATTAATCAAGCATTTTCATATCCTTCTTGGCTAAAGAAAGATAGATGGGAATATCACCCTATGTTTATAGCCTTCAAAATTGGTATCCTAATTCACAAGTATTGATTACAAGTGCTTAGGCTGATTTTTTTATAAATAAAAGCTTGTTGAAAAATTCATTATTTATGTGATTTTCTAAACATAAAAGATGCTTAAATAAATTATGATGATGATTAACATCCACTAAGACATAATTGGTCTATCAAGCCTTAAGAGGGTAAGTGATTACTTGTGATTCTTTAGAATTTTGTTTCTGTGATAAAAAAAACATTAAGAGAAGCTTTCCAAGATCACCATACACTTGTTGAGTTAAGAGGTTAGGAAGGTTGGTAGTGTGATCAATATTTTGAAAATGAGATCTAATATGGGTATAGGCTGGACAATCTAAGAGCAAGTGCTTTTCATCTTCAACCTTCTTAGTGTCACAAAGGTGACACACTCTTTCATCCCATGGTGTTTTAGGAATTGACCATCACCCAATTTCATTATGGAGCTCGTGAGAATTTGTTCTTATCTTAGTAATGCTTATTTTTTTCTTTACACTTGGCAAAATAGATAGATAATTTTGATCTTCTAGGTTAGGGTTGATTACATCTTTATAATACCCTAATTTTCGTTTCTCCTCTAACTCTTTATCACACCACATTTTCTCCTTAAATTTTGATTTGACTTTTTTTTTAATAGTAATTTTATTCTGCAAAATGGTTTATTCCATGATTCCCTAATAGTTTAGCCAAGACCAGGCATCATTATGCCATCCTCGCTTGAGCTGATGGTGGTTATGATTTGATTTGGAAGAAATTTTAGGTAGCCTCTTGTCTTCCATGTTGTTTAACTTGTTATTGTACATTAGGTATCTAGTCATAGCCATGCTCTCAATGGGGGAGAGGCTTGTTTCTACGAGGAGGATGGGATAGGACATATTTCCTTTAATTTTAATATTATAGGTTATAAAATTCTTTTATATTTGCTCTATCTTTCTCCAAGATTCATGAGAGATACTACAGCCCCAGATTTCACATCCATAAAGAATAACAAGTGTAACAAGAGTCTCAAAGAGGAGTTTCTTCTTATCACAACTCCAAAGTTCAGTTGATTTACAATTTTTTTCAATCCCATAATAAGCTTTCCATCTCCCAATAATCATTTTCTCAATGCTATAATTCCAATCAAGCTTGTGGTGAAAATCAATTCCAAGATATTTGTATGAAGCCACTTCCTCCAAGTTGTTGTTGTCATATACCAAGGTATCATAAGGTATTATATNAAGTTTATTGGGAATAAACTTATGTTTGGTAGGTGTTAAAGTTAAGATTAGAAGGATTTGAATTTGGGTCATCTTGATGTATTGAAAATTGAATTTGATGTGTTGAAAATTGAACTTGAATTGTTTGTTAAGAACATATCTTTCCTCCCATAAAAAAAGGTAGAGTATGTATCCCTCAATAAACTTAACAATTAAATTAAAATTTTATTAATTATTTTTATTAATATAGAGACAGAAGTAAAGACACCAAGTCAATAATCAAAATAGATGAGACATAAAGCAATTGTTTATTTCATTTCGATTCATCAAAAGAATTATTCTCTTTACAAAATTTCCTGAGGAATTTTTGGACCGAAGTCAAACTTAGATGTCCCCGATGAAACATACAAAATGATTTCTGACAGAAAGTAAAAAAAATGAACTATAAAAGCTGGATCAACTTGCCACAGATCGTTGCCCACTCAACTCTGCACAATAGCCTTTGTCAGTCATGAAATTTAATTCACAAATAGAGAAGTCTACACAAACTATCAAAGATAGATCAACACCTCTGAAAAACAAGTGTCTAAATGATGCAATTCATCCTTGAATATTGTTGTCTACAATAGGACCCTGCTATCATAAAAAAAAAACAGGCTTCTAATGAATTAATGAATGAATCGAAACTGAATTATCTCAACAAAAGTCAAAGATCAAACCTTAGTATGCTTCTCTTTCTATTCTCTTCTTGTTCCTCCTTTCCCTTTTTCCTTTAAGAAAATTATAATTGGTTGAAGTAGTTGAACTACTTCTTTAGTTAAGTTAACTAAAAATCAACCAACTTTTTAGTTAAGGGGGAAGAGTAATAAAATCATAATAAGGGTTTTTAATAAATAATAACTAGTAGGTGGGACCCCTTGTGACTCCCTTTAGTTCTTTAACAATCATAAAACAACTAGTTAATAAAAAAAAACATCCCTCCTTGTGACTCCCATCATCACTTTCATATGTGAAAATTTATATCAATGATAATTGAAATTATTTCCAAAAATATATTACCCATATATCCAAAAAATAGTGTGTTGTCCAAAATTTCAGAAGTCAACTGTTCTCAACAATTCATAAATAAAAACTTAAAATCCATATTTTCCACTCTGGGAGGAAATCTTTCCCTTGTTGTTGATGTCACCTTTTGATCTCTCTGAATTTTCCTTAGGCTTTGTGGAATACTGGTAGGGAAAAGAGAGAATATTGTTTGTAAAATCAATTAAGTAATCCATAAAACAATTTTGTATTTAATGAAAAATGATCTAACACCAACTAAACAATTATTGTGACCAATTAAACAATTATTGTGTGTTAAAACTTGTTCATTGTCCCACATTTAAATCTTCAACCCTTTTATATTAACACAGTGTATCATCATACTCAGGATCACTAGGCCTTACAAACTTTGCATTCATAGGATTCTGCTTCTTTTCATTTCCTTCCCTTTTATATTTAAAAAAATTTCAAAGGAACATGCAGCCATATTGCTTCAAATATGTTCAACATATAAAAATATCAACCATTGCCAATAATTTGTAATTTCTCAAATCAAACATAGACACAAGTCTTTCATGAGTTGAACAATCTCTTTTAAAACATGCCCGATTCCATTCTTTTGACAATATTAACAATTAAAATTGCAATGAGACGATACTACAAAAACCATGTGCTTCATCTCTGATGGTGCAATAGAACAAAGCGATGGACAATGTCTCCTTAAACCATACACAGTAACAACCAAGTCTCAAACATCAATTTTCCAATTAGTAATGATCTCAATCGGGACAAATTAAACACACAACAACCACGAACTTCAATTGATACCACACTGTAGGATCACAATGATGAGTTATCGATTCAACTAACACAACAAAAGGAGGCAACGACTGTATACCAATTATAATTTCCAATAATCAAAGCCATTATCAATACTACTCAACAAAGTTATGACAGTCAACAAGATACCAAACAAAGTGCGACTGGTTGATTTTATCAAAACCAGGCTCTATAACAAATGAACATAAGAAATAATCAAGGTTTCACTCGGTCACCAAAATCAAGGAGATTGGAGGTTGACCATATCAACAGTAGGTGAGAACCTTCGAGACAATCACGATGGAACAACAATCGTCATAACCCTTAGATTTTTAAAATAGGGTGACAGTTCAACACCAGGTAGGGTAGACAACAATGCAGAGGAGCAACGATTTCTCACTGGATAGTAACAAACACTAAGAACGCGCAGAGGCATATCCCTCATGATTTTCAAGAGCATAACAATTTATAACAATGTCGATAGACAGGCAGACCCAGGTACTACCAATCAACCCTAAAGCATATTTCTTGGCATAATGGCCACCTCATACCCAACAGTGTTGATGCCAATACCACAAAATAATACCACAACCAGGTGAAAAAGATATACAATGACCAAGAGGTGGTTCAAAACATACACAACAACCCCATAGCACTAATTACAACTGGATATGGTTACCATAACTATGAGGAGGTAGACAACAAATCTAAATAGAGCGAAACCCTCCAATAAAATACCCATAAAAACAACAGAGAGCCATCACAGTTTCCACCACACGAAACAACCAATGAAATCACAACTTCAACCATCAATTTTCCATTTGCAAATGAATAACACACATTTGGTACAGATAAAACACCCATGCATTTACATAGTTTCCAATCTCAGGAAAACACAAACCAACACATTATTGTTGGTGTATAAAGATGTCCTAAAAACAACCTTAGTTTAACATTAATTTATCAACCTGGAGATTCGTCTTTTATCTCAAGAATATCAGTAAAGTCTATGTAGGTAGCTTAAAATCGTGTAGCTAAACCAAACCGGAGTTCATCAACAATCAAGTTCCTCAAATGTTCACCAAAGATTATGAGAACTAATGGAAATGAAATATGATTATTAGGATGCTGTAAAATGGAAAGGAACTAATTAATCTATTGAATTCATTTAACTAAAAAGCAATAATTGAATCTAAGAAAGGACTTGCAGAATTAACTATCAATTATGAATTCTAATTATTGGAAAGGAAATAGAGAATTACTCTATCTATGGAAAGAAACAACTGTAATCTAGTCAGAAGGGACAGCTAATGTAACTTTTACCAAAAGGAACAACTATTGTAACTTTAACCGAAAGGAACAACTATCATAACTTTAACTGAAAAAAACAACTATCGTAACTTTAACCGAAAGGAAAAACAATTGTAAATCTAAGGAAAAGGAACAACGCTGATGAAAATGTGAGGAACTGTCAAGTGACAACTTCAGAAATGGGAATCATAACAACAATCATTAATACTTGAGGGAAATGCCTGTCTTCTATACGCAAACAATCACAAAATCATTAATACACTTATGCATTTATCTTTGGCTATTGTAAAAGAGATTTGAATCACAAAATAGAAATCAAACTTTGAACTAATATAATTACAGAACGAGACAATAGCTCCTTTAGACTGGGCCCTCGGTCTTTAGAAGTACTGCTACGAGAAACTCAAAATGCAGAAATGGTAGAAACGCTCAAAACTTTCATTGATTCCATAGCTGGTGAAGTATTTACAAAAACTGCTTGCGCAGAGCAATTCTGAATTCTAAATACTTGAATGCGATTTTTCTATCTCTTTTTCTGGATCTATTACCCTCTTATATATTACAATAATCTGGGTAAATCAAGCTATCCTGAGGATCAAAAGATCCTCAAGATTGCTTTACTATTATAAAGTTACAATATAGAAAATAGATTATCTTCAAAACTACTTTGCACCTAAAAAGTCTTCAGCCTCCAATAGCTTTCGCATAGCCAAGATCTCTTTGGTTATCTTAGACAGTTATTTATCCAATTCTGCAACAAAATCAAACCATTCCAATTGTAATTTAGAATCTATTTAATAAAACTTCAATAACAACTTTAAGAGACATATTAATCATGTTCTTTCCTATTTGTCCCTAACTATCTGAAGAGTCAATCAAAATTATATCATGAACTGTGGGAAAAGGGAAGATATTTATACCTTTTTCATAACCCAACATACCCCCCAGCTTACCTTCTTGCATGTCCTCATGCAAGATGGAATCTTACATGTAAAGCAGTTATACTGTAGGGAGGAAAAGTTGGTTCACTAGGTCTCTTGAAACCATTGTTTCTTTTGATTTCATCAAAAGCGATGTCTTGTCTCTTTTTATTAATTTGATAATCCCTCTAGTAAGTTTCTGGAGGAAATCAAATGAGAGGGGCGTTATACCTGCATCCAATCCAAGCATGCCCTTCCTCCTCGAGTAGTCTAGAGTACCTTTCTACTCTAAGGTTGCTGCAAAGAAATTCCTAAACCCAAAGGGCTCTCTACTTTTAACCTCATCGGAGGAGGCATCCCATCTTACCTTAGAAGCAACAAGAGCTTCTTCTTTGAGTTCTCTAGAACATGTGAAACCTAAATGTATGACCTGTAAATGGATAGGGGCTAATGAGTTCACAACCCCCTCCCTTTTCATGAAGGTCTTATGTTGCATGATGCCTGGAAAGGAGTTTGGAGGCTCTCCTCTAATCAAAAGATCTAACCCAGTTTCCCTCTTTATGAAGATTTTGTGATCCTTACCCCATTTGACCTGGTTCCTAGTAAAGGTCAGGAATGCCTGGAACTGTATGTCCCCTATGAAGGGACTAGGGTTGTCTTCTCTTTCTTCTTCCAAAATGAAATTGTGGAAATATAATTCACACAGAAGGTATTGTACCTTCTCTTCCTTATCTCTGAAACATGAAATGAACTCGGGTACAGTGGCAAATGAAATGGGTTTACCTGCTCTGATGGCCTTCAATATCAACAATAGATACTGCTCCAGCAAGAATAAAACATAATTAGTGGTAGGGGCTCTGCAATTGATGGCATCAGAGTAGACATCACAAATGTCTTTGATTTGTTCCAAAGATTTTTCTAACTGGGTTTTCATCTTTTTTTACCTTCTCTTGGGCTCTAGTGAGCTCAGCATAAGTCTCACTTTCTGTTGCTGACATATCCTTTAGTTTTTTAACAACCTTTTGATGTTCAGCCCTAGTGACATCTCATCTTTGCATTGAGCCAATGCTTGTTGGGCTTGTCCCAATTCTTCTTTTATCTTATCAATGATGGCACCCTGTGCCTAAGATTGGGATGCTTGATATACATTCATTTATTCTCTGGAGAGAATTAATGCTTGTTGGGTCTGTGCAAGCTCTGCTTCCAATCTATTCATAATAGCACTCTGTTCCTGGGAATGCTCTGTCATAGTCAGTATTTCACCTCTGTTTTGAATCAGGGTTTGTTGACACTGTATTAATTCTTCCTCCAATCTCCTAATAGTAGCATTCTGCTCAAAGATTTGAGTTGTTTCCTCTAAAACCAGAGTGTTTGTCTATATCTCAGCATCAACCATCTCTTGTGTTTCTACAGGAATTACATATTCATCCTAAGCTATTGCTTCTTCTTCTACTAATTCCTCAAGGTCTATCTATATCCCTACAGAATTTGTACTGACTGCTTTCTTAGGAAGAGGGTTTCTTCCTTGCACTCTGCCCCTTTTGTTTTTCTTTCTTCTGTGGGTCTTGTCTACTAGTTCTAATTGTTTCCTCAATTCCTTGATAATCTTCTTGAGTTTTCTCAACTTATGCTTTAATACTTTAGCCCTCTTAGCCTTTTTCTTCAACAATTTGTTTTCTTTCTTTAATTTCCTAATTTTTTTCTAGCTTTTGGTTTATTTATGTTTATGAGGGATTTCGAGGTCTTCTTCATTCCGGCCAGCAGATGATTGTCCCTCTGTTCCTTCCAAGTGCTCTATCTGTCCAAGAGGTTTTCTCATTTCAAAAAGAAATTCCTCCTATGTTGTGTCGTTTGGAAAGGACATTTCAATATCAAGATAGTCTTCAACTAGTTTTGAAGAGGAGGTTGGTTCTGGGTCTTTTTCCGGATTATTTTTACCTCTAATAGTTGAGGTTCCTAAGTTCCCAAAAACCTGAGCTATTTCTATCTCATATCTCTTCAAAAAGTTTCTTGTCAGGTGCTCTAATGCAGGTTGGGTGTCTCCCTGATCATCCTTTTGTGATGTTTGCTCTGCTTGCTCAATTTATTGAACATTTTCCTGTAGAGGTTGTTCTATGAAATTCTGAAGTTCTTCAGGGTGCTCTGTTGCATCCTTAATTGCTTCAGTTGTTTCCTGAGTTTGTCTGCTTCTCTTCTTTTTCCTAGTGGGGGATCTAGGAGTTTCCATTGTTATCTTCTTCATTTTTTTTAATGCTTGTGTCTGTGAGGTCTGGACCTCAATGATTTGGGCATCAACTTCGGTTTGAAGTGGTGGAATTTCTCTTTGGGTGGTAGTCACCTGCTCCAGTTGTGGAGGTCTATTGGCCTCAATGAGATTATCCCAAGTCAACTAAGTTTGACTCAGTGCTTTATCCATTATTAGTTTAACTAATCTGTGGTGGCTGATAATAGTAACAGGATCCTTGGAATTTTGTGTTCTTAAGGAAACTTCATGTAGTATGGTATTCAGAAAGAAAAGTAGATTAAGTACTAACTGTTGCTTCAAGGTTGCCAATAATTTGAGATGGCGAGGTCGAATTACATAATATTGTCCATCATAGGTGATGTACCGCTGAATTATCCCCGCCAGTTCCTTCCATGGTTCACTGAGGGTACTATGATTAAGTCCCTTTCCTTTTTTATCCAATTCTTCCTCGAGTTCTATGAAAGATTCCACATCTTCCTTCAGCTTTGTGTATTTCCCTGTCCATTGAATTCCCGTGTTAGGGAGTCTTGTGACCTTTGCTATGATTTCCAGGGTAACTGAGATTCGCATGCCTTGCACCATAGAGATTTCTCCTTGCAGGTTTTGAAAGAATTCAAGTGTGACATTTGTTTCATATCCTTGCAAGCAGCTGAATTATTTGGTCCACCCTAGGCGATGTAGGATTTCTCTTTCCTGTTCTATAACCTAGAGTAATGTCAGCTCCCTGTGCACACTTCTACCACCCATATCTCTATGAAAAAAAAGAAAGAACTGTTGGATCATGTTGTCATTGATGCCAATGGTTTTTCATTGATGCCAATGGTTTGATTACTTGGGAGATTGTTGGATCATATGTCATTGATGTAAATGGTT
>ML784779.1:527359-538838 GCA_009831015.1 Picea engelmannii | reverse complement strand
CATCTCAGTTGATGCTGAGAATGCAAGCTGAGTCTTGCATATATAGCTGGTGCTCTTGTAGAGTTGTACTCTATTCAGTTGTTGCTGATAAACCCCAAGGCTCGTAGTCCGTAATAAAAAGAAAATTGTACATACATCTTGTGTTCTTTGTGTTCATTGTGGTGATGGCTTGTTGATGATATATTTCTGATATATGTTGCTGATATGTGCTCACATCTAACTGGTTATAAATGACAACAATGGGTAATGAATAAATGTTGAATGCTAATTGATGAGTTTTTGTGCAAGAGGGCAGTTTTGGGAAAAAGAACCCCACACTCATTCACCCCCGCCTCTAAGTGTGGTAGGTGTGTCCAACAAGAACAAGTGTCATTCGTATTTGCAAATTTGGTTAGACCAGATTTGGAGAAACAATTACCAAAAATAGAAAATATCAGCAACAACAAATGTATAAAGACATGGGTTTCACATTTATTACAATCATTACATCTAATCGGAAAGTGTGTCGAGAATCCACTCCCCTCATTAATGTAGAGGTTGTCCTCGACCGTCAGCATAGGTGGAAGTAATGAGTGAAGGTATTTTCGGGTGAGAGGTAATGATTGCGCTACCGCCGCCGATGGGGACTAATCATATATAATTTTCAAAAAAACACATGCAACCAAAAATCATTTAAACGATAGTCTGTTTGATTTGTGGAAATTGCAAATTTATTACACATATTCCCTGGTGTGGTAGCCATAGTGGGAATGTCACTTACATTAGTATCCTATGATAGTTGTAGGTTGGGTCGTGATGAGACCCCCCGTTATTTATGAAAAAAAGATTTTTATTATGTATCTTTATTCGTTTTTATCTTTCCTTGATAAATATTTGAATTGTCTTTTCCCAAGAAGACCATTATCCTAGTTTGGTATCCAAATGATGATAATGCCACTCACTAGAGTGTAACTTAAGTGAATAAGCGATCTCGTGATGAGACCTCTTGTCCTTTGACAAAAGAAAGTGTCAAAGGCCATTACCCTGGTGTGGTAGCCATAGTGGGAATGTCACTTACATTAGTATCCTATGATTGTGGTAGGTTGGCTCACGATGAGACCCCCCGTTCTTTATGGGAAATTATTATTATTATTATTATTATTATTATTATTATTTTAGGGAGGCTCATTCACTCCTTAAGAGTAAGGCATGGTATAAGGAAGTGTAAAGATGCCAAGTAAAAGTGTGTTGAAGACTCCTTATAATATAGAGGCAGAATATCATTCAGGTATATTTGTATATATATATGGGAAAGAAACAACTTATGGTGGCGATCGATTATGAAAAAGGTTTAAGATATTTCGGAGGGATTATTCCACAAAATGTTTTTGATAAGGTGTGAGGGACCATCCACAAAATAATCACAGATCATTGTGATGATGATTAGAAACAGTGCTGGTGAAAATTATTTGATGAAATCCGCACTACGGAGGAATGGCTAGCATTTCAATAGTAAAGAAGGGAATGAAAAAATGAACAACACGATACTCAAAGGGACAACAAGCGCGCAAAGGGAATGGCGGTTGTTTTTTCGAAAGGAACAATAGTTGTTCCGCAAAAGGAGCAGTAGGCATGTGAAAAGGAACAATATTTGTTCCATTCAAAGGAACAACAAGTGCACAAAACGGAACAGCAAGCGCATGAAAATGAACAACAAGTGCGCGAAAAAGGAACAACATTTGTTTCTTAAAAAGAACAGCAAGTGCGCAAAAAGGAACAACAAGCGCACGGAAAAGGAACAACAGTTGTTTCATTCAAAAGAACAACAAGTGCGCAAAAAGGAACAACAAGTGCACAAAAAGGAACAACAAGCGCACAAAAAAGGAATAACAGTTGTTTTGTTCAAAAGAACAACAAGTGCGCAAAAAGGAACAACAAGCACATGAAAAAGGAACAATAGTTGTTTCGTTCAAAAGAACAACAAGTGCGCAAAAAGGAACAACAAGCACACGAAAAGGAACAACAAGTGCGTGAAAAAGGAACAACAATTGTTCCGTTCAAGGAACAACAAGTGTGCAAAAAGGAACAACAATTGTTTTGTTCAAAGGAACAACAGGCGCGTGAAGAAGGAACAACAAGCACGCAAAAAAGGAACAGTAAGCGCGCGAAAAAGGAACTTTTGGAGATAAAAAAAATTCTTCATGAACATGTAAAAGACAGAGTTCGTGTGATAAGACAAAACGAGAGTATGGAACAGAAAAAGGTGCTAATTGTAGTTATATGTCCTGATTCCTGTTTCCTAAATGAATTTTTATAAAACAAAGAAAAACTAACCACTTAGTTGGAAAACTATGTACAGTATGTACATAATAAATAAAATACATCATTTATGGAGTTGGGGTGGTTGGGTTACCTTCCCAGCCAGCCAAAATCTGCACCGTAGAGTATTTACTTACTTCTTGATAGAAAGAATATTTTGAAGGTGGATGGTGGTAAAGTCATAGTCGGTGTCCATTGACCACAAAGGGTGATCTAGACCCATCAATGGTGCTCAAAGTAATCGTGCCATTATCATGGACTCTGTTAATTTCATACGGCCCTAGCCATGATGTCTATAATTTCTCGAGAAAGTTCTGAAATCTGGAATCATAGAGAAGCACCCAGTCACCTTTCTTGAATGATTTCTTCTTGATATGTTTGTCATGCCATGTTTCTCTCTGTCACTAAATAATAGTTGTACGCTCCACAACATATAATCATGCTTCATCCAATTCATTGAGTTGTTGAAGGCATCGTTTATGTGCTTCTGTAAGATTTAGTCCAATTTCCTGGGCCATCCTTAGGGTCTTGATCTTGAATTCGATTGGGAAGATGGGTTCTTTACCATAGACTAGATGGTAAGAAGAGTAGCTAGTGGTGTTACGCTAGGTTGTACGATAATCCCATAAGGCATTTGGGATCTTAGTATCCCAATTATGTCGGTTTGTTGAGACAGTCTTCGTCAGGATTGCCTCTAGGACCTTATTGGTGCTTTCTACTTGCCTGTTTGCCTATGGGTGGTATGGAGAAGTAATTATGTGCTTAATATGATAGCTGTCTAGGGTGGTAGTGATTCTATGGCCTGTAAATTGTGGCCCTCCATCAGTGATTACTTCTTTGGGTAGTCCATACCATACAAATAATTTGAAAAGGAATTTGATGACTAATTCTTCTGTTGCATTTGGTAAAGCTTCCGCCTCTACCCATTTGGTCATGTAGTCCGTTGCAATGAGAATATAGGCCTTTTGATTTGAATTTGGATTAAACAGGTCGACAAAGTCCAACGCCCATCTTTCAAATGGTTCTACGACTATTTGTGCTTTCAAGGGCATTTCATCGTCCTGACCTGGTTTCCCCATCCGCTGATAGATGTCGCATGTCTGAACATATTTCTTGGCATATCTAAATATTGAGGGCCAATAATAACCCATATGTAAGATTTTTTGTCCATTCCTACGGCCTGCAAAATGCCCCCCACAGGGCTCATCATGTCCTACCTTCAGTATGTCATAGATTTCATCCTCTCGCATGCATCACCAGATTTCGAGATCAACTCCTGTGTGGAAAATATATCCACTGATCCAAGTGAATCGTGCGCTACGCTGGACGATCAGTATTATTTCCTTTGATGATAAATGTGTCGATAATCTCCCCACTGCCAGATAATTTGCTACATCATCATACCAAGGTGGTTTTGTGTTGACAGCAAACATATGCTCATCTAGAAATTGATCCTCAATTGTTAATGAGTTGTCTGTTTTTGGGATGCGGGACAGGAAGTCCGCGACAAGATTTTCTCTCCCGGGTCGATCTTTAATGGTGATATCAAATTCCTGCAATAATAATAACCATCGAGTGACCCGTCCATTAGTAATTGGTTTATTATCTAGATATCTAATGGCAGAATGATCAATATACAGGATAGCTGGATAGCCTGTTATATAATGACGAAATTTATTGATGGCATGTATAACAACTAAAAACTCTTTGTCTGTTACTGTATAATTAAGTTCAATTGGATTTAGATTCTTGCTAATGAAATAAATGGTGTAGGGTTTATTTTCTTCTTCCTATCCAAGAACAACACCTATGGCAATGTCTGAGGCATCAGTGGAAATTTGAAATGGTATTTTCCAATTTGGTCTTCTCAACACTGGCACTGTTGAGATCAGTTTCTTGACTCCTGCAAAAGCCACATCACATTTGTCAGACCATTGAAATTCTACATTACCAGTGAAATCATGTAAGGGTTTAGTGGTTTTTGAAATTTTTTCCATAAATATGCGATAGTATCCTGAAGCACCAAGGAAACTACGTACCTCAGTTTGTGTGTGTGGAGTAGGTAGATTAAGGATTACCTCGTTTTTTGTTGGATCTACTCTAATTCCATATGAAGAAATGTAATTTCCTAATACCACACCTTATTTCATCATCATGTGACATTTTTTGTGACTTAAACATAACCTGGTAGCGATGCACCATTCCAATACCTTCTCCAGATTATTCAAGGCTTGATCGAAGTCATCGCCATACAGGGTGAAATCATCCATGTAGACTTCAAGCCCTTCGCTAATCAAATCACTGAATATGATCAGAAATATGATCAGAATGGCCCTTTGGAATGTAGTTGGAGCATTACAAAGTCCAAAGGGTAATACTTTGTATGCAAAGGTACCCCAAGGACATGTGAATGTTGTTTTATCCTGATCTTCTGGGGTAATCTGGATTTGATTATAGCCGTTGAAACCGTCTAGGAAAGAGAAGAATTTTATCCCTGCCAAGGTATCCAGGACTTGATTGATGAAGGGTAATGGAAAGTGGTCTTTTTTAGTAGCTTTGTTAAGTTCCCTATAATAAGGACAGATTCACCACTTCCTGTTTTTCTTGGAGACGATGACTAATGGGGAAACCCATCGACTATCTGAGATAGGGTATATAAAATCTGCGTCCAACAACTTTTGTAGCTCTTCTTTAACAATATCTTTGAGCTGGGGGTTCACTCTTCTTTGCATTTGTTGGATAGGTCAGAAGTCTTTCTCAATATAAATGTGGTGTGTGCAAAGTTGTGGATCGATACCTTTCATATCAGAGTATTGCCAGGAAAAATCTTGTTGGTATTTAGAGAGGGTTTGGATTAGCTTTTGTTTTTGTTTCTCTTCTAGGTTGGCATTAATGTTTAGAGACTTCCCTAGTGCAATATCAATGGATTTGTTGTTGTGGACAATGGTAGTTGGAATTTGTTGTTCCATTAAATCTTCCAACGGGTCTCCCTATGCTTCACATTCTAGAACAACTTGGAGCATCTGGCATGTTGGGTTACTTATAGTGGTTGGGTTGTTAATAAACCCACTGATTACATCATCCTCTAGTTGATTCTTGAGCCTAAGGGCTTCTTCCATCGTGAGTGGGGCATGCATATCCTTCTATGGATATCATGGTGGTGACAATTGCAGGTGTACGATCGTTGGACTAGGTTTGGATGAAGTATATAAGATGAGATTCCTTGTAACACTTGCTCTAGAAATTGTCATTATACCCGATCGACAGCCTATGTACACACCAATTGTCATGAGCATGGTCTGCCCAATATCAATGGATGCCCTTCGAGTCCACTTCTTGGGTTGATGATGAGAAAATCTATGAGATATTCCCAAGAGTCATCTGAGATGGCTTTATCATGTAGTGTGCCGAGTGGTTTGACCACTGATCGATCGACCAATTGCAACATAATCGAGGTTGGGTCTAAAGATTCAAAACCTAGGGCATTGCAGGTTTCCATAGTTAGAATATTGATGGTCGCCCCCAAATCAACTAGTGTATTTGGAAAGGAACAACCCTGAATCTGAACTATTACTATGGGGTTCCCTAGATTTGTATATTTGACTGGTGTTTCTCTACCCAAAATTAGATCAGATAAGGCTCCCACTACATGAACTGCCGATGATGAATTTTTTATTTTTCTGACGGGCTTCCTCACACATAGCTCCTTAATTGTCTTTGCATAGATCAGTATGTCTTGGACAGCTTGCAGGAGTGGAATTTTGATGTATAAATTCTTGAGTTCCCCTACAATGTCAAAGTTAGGATATACGGTGGGTTTCAATATCATCAGTCTTTCAGGGAACATAGGGGAGGGAGTTGCATCCTTATCAGAGTCCTGTGATTCGACTGTGTTCCCCCCTTGCTCGATTTATTTCGTTATTACCACAGTCGAGGGTGTTATTGATGGTTGTTTTTCATTCCCCTACTCTTGGGGATCGTCATTTTGTTCATGGGAGATTGTGCACCCCGATATCAACCGGAGTTCATTGCATCCTACTGAATTGATTTCCCTTTCTCCACTTTCCATAATTTGGATGAGCTGAGCTAATCTATTATTGGGATGTGGGTGGGGTTGGGTAGGTAATTGAGGGAGCAATTGCGATTGGGGGTTCTGGGGCAAATGGAGTGGGGTTTGTAACGAGGGTTGGGTTTGAGAGGCCATCCCCATGGGTTGGTTATTCATCCCCATGGGGCGCTGCCAATTCTAGTTCCAATTTGGGTTTTGGGTAGATGAGCTAGGCCACTGTGAAGGGTAGGTATTATTCAAGTTTTTCTAGGATGAGGTGGGGTATTGCGAATTGGGCCAATTGGAACTTGTAGTTGGCTGATTTTGCCAGTTGGGGTTTGTAGCGGGCTGGTTTTTCCAGGTGGGAATTGCAGGTGGGCACTACTGGGGCTGCCAGTTCTGATTAGTAAATGGTTGGCCCTGCCATGTGCTGCCAAAATTCTGTTGTTGATTATACTGTCCAAGAAAGAAAGAGGAAGGGTCCTGTAATGTATTTTGAGGCTAGGACTGCCACTAATGGCACTGAGCCATCAGATATAATGGTTTGGTTTCCTCTTATACTTCTTTGAATACAACTTTCAATCTAGGGAGTGATGGGCATTCGTCTGTGTCATGATCCTTGGCACAAATAGCGCAAACCTGAACTACATACAAGGGGCATTCCCTTGGACCATGTTTCTTTCTTGACCTGTGGAAAAATATAGCCAAGGTTTGCTCTACTTCTACTTTTTTTGTTTGGTCTGCAATACATCCAATTGTGTAGTCAGAGTGCTCAAAATATTCATTTTAAAGTTTTCTAAGAGATTACCAACTTCAGCTTGCGTAACACCCCCGCTGGTGATATTGTTGTTTCTTATGAGGGACGCCCGCATTCTTTCCCTGGTCTGTGTACTTCCTCATGAGCACCTGATACACAATAGAACACTGTCTTCATAAAATTCCTGATAAATGTCTCCTTTCCCCATTAGATTTAATGTTTCTACCCATTCATCTTTCATTCCTTTAATCAGAGTTGCTTTGAGTACTTCACTCGGTAATGTACCATAGGGTGATCTTTGCAAGTTATACTGAAATCTCTCGACATATTCTTCTAATGATTCATTTTCTTTTGCAGTCATTTGAAAGATTTCATCTTTTAGGTCTATGGTTCTACAATAATCCTGATATTTTAACAAGAAGGTTTGTTTCATCTGGTCCCATGAATTGATGGTTCCACCTCCCAATCCCATGAACCAACGTAGGGTTGCTCCCTTCAAGGTAGAGGGGAACAGTTTTAATTTTTGGGGTTCAGAGGTGTAATCATACCCTCTACACAAGACATCAAATTCAAATAGGAATGTGCTTGGGTCTTCTGAAATCAATCCATGGAAGGTTGGCAGGTTTTGTAAGGGGATTACTTTCATGGGGGCATTGTCAATTGGATCAACTATTGGATATTCCAGCGTGGAGATATGGGGTCGTTGTTGATTTGGTTGTGCAATTTGATAAAAAATGTGCCAAAAATTTTCAGGAGGTTCTTGATCCGGGTATTCCATTTGAAATAGCTGATTATTTGGTCCTCTAGGGAATTTGATTGCACTCCCTTTATCTGGGATTTCAGATATGCATTCTTCTTTCGTAGGAGACTCAGGGTCAAGTGGTGATGGTGGGTCTACCTTGGAAACCCCGCTAGTTTCTCCTAATCCTTCCTCTAGATTATTAGAGCTTCCCTCTTCTAAAGGGTTGAGTGGTGGGAGATCTTTGTTTTGAAAGCTCTGCTCAGTCCTTTCAATTTTTCTATGAATCTCAGCATGGGCCATAGTTGGTGAAACTACTGCCTGAGGGATTTGGGTGGGTCCTTTCCTAGGTCCAACCGAAGCTTGAGATTCACCCTTTTTGATGATTTCATCTATGAAACTGGTTCTGACAGGGATCATCAAACCCTTGGTTTTGGTAGTTTTTGGTGGGGGTTTTGGTTTTTCAAGATCCTTCTTTCTAGTCATACACACTTCACACAACAACAAAAGAAATTTCGACAAAAGAAACACATACAAAGCCTCTTAAGTGTCAACTGGAGGTAAGCGTTGGCATAAGCATCTTACTTATTACCTGCGTAGGTTCTTACCTTCCCTCTTAAATACCTGGTCCTCTAGAGACGCAACCTATGCTACCTTTGACATTCTCCCTGGCAACGGCACCAAAATGTTGGTGTCTAAAGATGTCCTAAAAACAACCTTAGTTTAACATTAATTTATCAACCCGAAGATTCGTCTTTTATCTCAGGAATATCAACAAAGTCTATGCAGGTAGCTTAAAATCATGTAGCTAAACCAAACCTGAGTTCATCAACAATCAAGTTCCTCAAATGCTCACCAAAGATTCTGAGAACTAATGGAATTGAAATCTAATTACTAAGATGTTGTAAAATGGAAAGGAACTAATTAATCTATTGAATTAACTTAACTAAAAAGAAGTAATTGAATCTAAGAAAGGACTTGTAGAATTAACTATCAATTATGAATTCTAATTACTGGAAAGGAAATAGCGAATTACTTTATCTATGGAAAGAAACAACAACAGTAATCTATTCGGAAGGGACAGCTAATGTAACTTTTACCGAAAGGAACAATTATCCTAACTTTAACCGAAAGGAACAACTATCATAACTTTAACTGAAAAGAACAACTATCGTAACTTTAACCGAAAGGAACAATAATTGTAAATCTAAGGAAAAGTAATAGCGTGAATGAAAATGTGAGGAACTATCAAGCGACAACTTCAGAAATGGGAATCATAATAGAAATCATTAATACTTGAGGGAAGTGTTTGTCTTCTATACACAAACAATCACAAAATCATTAATACACTTATGCATTTATTTTTGGTTATTGTAAAAGAGATTTGAATCATAAAATACAAATCAAACTTCAAACTAATACAATTACAGAACAAGATAGTATCTCCTTCAGACTGGGCCCTCAATCTTCAAAAGTACTGCTATGAGAAACTCAAAACTCAGAAATGGTAGAAATGCTCAAAAATTTCATTGATTCCATAGCTGGTGAAACATTTACAAAAACTGCTTGCACAGGGAAATTTTGAATTCTGAATACTTGAATGTGATTTTTCTATCTCTTTTTCTGGATCTATTAGCCTCTTATATATTACAATAATCTGGGTAAGTCAAGCTATCCTGAGGATCGAAAGATCCTCAGGATTTCTTTACTATTATAAAGTTACAATATAGAAAATAAATTATCTTCAAAACTGCTTTGCGCCTAAAAAGTCTTCAACCTCCAATAGCTTGTGCATAGCTAAGATCTCTTTGGTTATCTTAGACAATTATTTATCCAATTCTGCAACAAAATCAAACCATTCCAATCATAATTTAGAATCTATTTAATAAAACTTCAATAACAACTTTAAGAGACATATTAATCATGCTATTTCCTATTTGTCCCTAACTATCTGAAGAGTCAATCAAAATTATATCATGAACTGTGGGAAAAAGGAAGATATTTGTACCTTTTCATAACCCAACAATTACCGAGCCAACTTTCATCTCATACAAAGAGCAAATTCATGGATGGGTGAAAAGAACCATACATGTAACCAAGGGATTTAAAAATGTGAGTTGGTCAAGCAGTTCCCTATACGCCTGAATCTCAGAGCTTAACAATAGAAAAACCAAATGAACAATAACCATGCTAGGGTGATGGCCCCATGGGATAAGTATGGAGTGACATGCATTTACTTCACATCTCTTCCATCCTCCACTCCATTCAATTTCATAGTACACAACAACCATCCAAAACAATACCATTAATCCGATGATATTAATTCCATGAATCGAAACATGCACATATTACTTGCCAATTGCGCCACTCCAATCCATATTAACCATTTCCAAGACCATATTGTAACCAATATCAAATGCACCCAATATAACTCAATATAAATTATATAGCCACTAACATTGCTAGTTAGGACTAACAATAATTCCTTTTAATTTCATTTGCACATAGTATAACATAACATAGTATAGTATAGTTCCCTTTCTTGGATTTTTTTTTCATAAGTCCCTTTCCATTGCTCTTGTTTCTTGCTATTACTAACATGTGTCTTGTGCAAGTGTAATAGGTAATGAATCATGGAGACCAAAGCATTGTAATAACAGTAAATATAATCCATTCATAACATGGAATTTTAGAGCTTAGAATAACAAAATCAGCACATAAAATGCATTATCCATCTGCCACTATGTCGCAAACAAAACCAATACTTCATCATAAATCATGTAGAACCTTGTAAGAAACATCAAAACAACAACATTAAATGAGTGATAAGACCAGCTCTGAGCCTCGAGTCTACAAGGGGGTACCGCCTACAAGTATTATATATCATTAACATAGTTTAAATAACAGGATTTAGCAATAATTTGAGGGTGAAATCCTCGTTGCGATTTTTATCGTCAACACCCCACAGACCGGGAGATCAGCACAAGATGCTATGATGAAATGTTCTATAATGTGAATACAAGTGTCCCCAAGTTGGGTTTGTAACCTGTCAAACATTTTTTCAAACAACATAGCCACTCCTATATGATATTCCTCGAATGCGCAAATGAAGTCATACCATTATGCTTTGACAAAAAGATCCTTGATTTTTGGGACAACTTTGAACAACTCAAGCCCCTATGGCTCTATTCTCTTCATATGCCATCGGTCTTGGGGAGACACCATTATGTTTTGACCACCTTTTCTACAAGTAACGATCCGAACGTGACTTTTATTCTGAACATGACTATCTAAACATGATCCGAAGGTGCAACTTACACGATCTAAACATGACTATGTAATGATGAATACAAAGACAAAATTTCATGAACTTGAGTTCACATGAGTATGCATACACATGAAGGCGCCATCAAATCATTTGCAAATATTTAAAATTTTTTCTAAAAGTTTAAATAATTAAAAAAATGCTCTTTACTACTATGTGCAAGAACATGCTTTGTTGGAAGATTGGTTGTTGTCATTGATGTCAACCCTAGTCATGGGTTTTGGACCAGAATATTGATGAAGTTATTTGGACATGAAGGAAAATGAAAATGAAGATACAACACCCATGGATGGATAGTATACATCATTCTCT
>ML784779.1:436374-486483 GCA_009831015.1 Picea engelmannii | reverse complement strand
GTACCCTTGTGCGAAATGAAATTTTATTCCTCTTGTAATGGATGTTTTATCCACAACCTTCAGTCTTAAAATGATTTTGTCTGTCACAGTGAATAGGAGAAGAGGCATGATAAGAGTGTTCCATTGTTATTTGTTCTACCATCGTGCTCACACAATCTGTTCCTCTATCTCACGTTTTATAAGGCATGTAATCATAACTCTGTAATGAATAGTCTGTAAAAAACAGTTAAGTGGATTGTCAAAGAAATGTACAGCAATTTATAACACACGGGGAATTAGCATTTCAAAGTAAAATAACTGCTGATATAATAGCCTATATCATAAAAAAAATACACAATTTTTTTTACAAAGATTCTACTTCTTCTAGGCAGTGTTATCATTTGTAAACTAATGAAACCCCTCCCCCACACCTAAGTATTGTGACACCTCACAATAAAAAATATAGGAAACTAGTCAATTCTCCCCATAGATGAAGATTTATAGCTTGTTAAGTGTAGAGATAAATTTCACATATCGGTCTGACGAGACGATTAGAATATGGCCCCACCTATAGGATAGAACATCCTATATATAGTTAAGAATAGGTAGGCAAGAGAGTTTTGAGATAGTCTCAAAGTTAGTTCTGGTGGGTTTACCTAGTCATACCATAAGCTGATACTCGTTGCCAACAGACCTGTTCAGTATCCCGATGGATTAGCCTCTTACACCCTTAAAGACTGGCCCTCAATCTTTTAAGATTTTATTATAGGACTGATTTGTGCAAGAAGATGGGGGGACATCTCTCAAAACAACTTATTTCTTTCTTTTTCAATTGAGATGGTATTTATGTTAGAGGATGAGTTTCTGTTATATACTCCTTAGTAATTGTCTTGATGTAAGGGGTACTTAAGCAGACGTAGCCTATCCAAAAATATGATATAATCAAGTATTTTTAGTGTGTAGTGGATGGCACCATTGGGAAAAATAGAAAGGTATCTTTAGGCTCAACTCACTTTCTTCCTTCTTCTTTTTTGATGTTTCCATGGCTAACCGCTAATTAGACCTCCTTTTTACTCTTTAATAAAAATTCTTTACTCACTTACTCAGGCTTCTTGGGGAAACTGTACAAGTGACCTCTAATCTTGATGGTTACGGTATCACTTCCTTATATAGTGGTGAATGTTTAAGAGAAACTACTATTTAATATGCCTTGAGAAAAATAAGATGAAAATCTTTGCAAAAATATGGCTAATTAATGCAAGTCATTATTCATTTGAGTATTAGTAGACAACAAGGTTCAACTATAGCAATGTTTTGAATAAAAATATTTCATTTATATTTCCTTGAAACTGTCTACTCCTGGTGAAATAAATACCTATAAAAATATCTAGAATTTTCTATCAACAAAATTCAAAATTATTTACATATGTACAGTCGAATATTCAGAAAACATTCAAGAACAAGGGAGAATTTCCCCATCTACTAAGGCCAATGCCTTGTCAGTTTACATGACCTGTAGAAAATCTTCTTTGGAAATGGGCCTGTGATAAAGTTTGAGTCGATGTCCATTTACTATAAAGGAGACTTGTCCATCGTCAATTGTTTTGATTTTCACAACCCCATTGTCATACATGGCGACTACCTCATAAGGACCCAACCACCGAGTGGTGAGTTTGCCTTTGAAGTTTTTAAATCGAGAGTCAAACAACAAAGCCCAATCACCAGGTTGGAAGTGTTTCTTCTCGATAAACTTCTCATGCCACTTTCTCCTCTAGTTTTGGACTAATATTGTTCGTTGGATAACATCTTCCCTGATCTCATCCAACTCATTTAATTGTAAGGATTGTTTTTTTTGAGCCTCATCTAAGTTTAATCCCAATTCTATGGCAATACAAAAGCTCCTTACTTGGAATTATATTGGTATAAGTACTTGTTTCCCGTACACTAGCTCATAAGGGGTATGCCCAATGGTGTTTCTCTAGGTGGTCCGATATGCCCACAAAGCCTCTGGAATCCTATCAGCCCAATCCCGATGATGTAATTGAACAGTATTGGTTAAGATAGCTTCTAGAACTTTGTTTGTAGACTCTACCTGACCATTAGCTTGTGGGTGGTATGGAGAAGATTTACAGTGTCTAATCCCATATTTGTCCGTTAGTTCTCTCATCAGCTTGGAAGTGAATTGAGTGCCTTGGTATGTAAAAATTTCATGAGGAACACCAAAGTAGGTAAAGATGTCTTCATAAATGAATTCGACAATAAATTTTTCTGTATCGCTAAATAGGGATTTTGCTTCTACCCACTTGGTGACATAATCTGTACAAACCAAAATATAGTTTTTGTTACAAGACATGGGTGAAATTGATCCTACAAATTCAAGGGCCCATTTCTTGAAAGGTTATGTCATAACATGGGCATGCAAGGGAATTTCATCAATTGACGTGGGTCTTCCTATCCTTGGACAACTATCACAACTCCTCACATACTTGGCAACATCCTTGAAATTTCTAGTCCAATAGTAACCTGAATGTAACACCTTATATGTTGTACAGTTGTCAGAAAAATGGACACCACATGGTCCATCATGACAACTACGTAGGATTTTTGGTATCTCATCCTCTCGGACACATCTATGAATAATAAAATCTAGACTTATACAAAAAAGGTCATGACCAACCCAAGCGTAATTGGCACTTTGCGTAATAATTCTACACTTTTCATGAGGTGACAAATGAGATGGTAACTTCCTAGTAGCCAAATAGTTTTCCATATCTACAAACCATGGGGTATTTACTGAAAGGGAAAAAAGGTGCTCGTCTGGGAAACTATCATCTATGGGAATATCATCATCCTCATTTCTTATTCATGAAAGAAAATCAGCTACCAAATTCTCCTTTCCAGGTCAGTCAAGAACAGTGATGTTAAACTCTTGCAATAGCAAGAGCCACCTAGTCACTCGTCCATTAGTTATGGGTTTATTCATGAAAAATATAATGGCAGAATGATATGTATGTAAAAATACTTCATAACCTGTGATGTAGTGGAGAAACTTATTTATAGCATGAAATACTGCCAAAAATTCCTTCTCGGTAACTGTGTAGTTTAAATTGGCAGTGACAAGTTCTTGCTCACAAAATAAATGGCATAGGACTACTAGTCCTCTTTCTTCCCTAATACTCCTCCTATTGCGGTGTTAGAGGCATCAGTGAATATGTGAAATGGGAGAGCCCAATTGGCCCCCCTAAGAACCGGTGCCATAGACAACTTAGCTTTCAGGGTTTCAAAGGCAGTTTGACACTACTCAGTCCAAATAAAATCAACATCCTTTATTAACAATCCAAACATGGGTGCAACAATCTTTGTGAAATTTTCAATAAACCGCCGGTAGTATCCAACATGTCCAAGAAAGATTCTCACCTCTTTCTGAGTCTTGGGGGGTGGAAGTCTGATGATGACCTCAATATTTTCAGGCTCGACTTTAATCCTTTCATATGAAACATGATGTCCTAGAACCACTCCTTCAGTCAACAACATTTTACATTTTTCATGACTTAGAGATAGGTTCATTTCTTGGCATATCATAAGGAATTTTTCTAAATTATCTAAGGCTTCCTGGTAAGTATTTCCATATACTGTGAATTCATCCATGTATACCTCCACACAATCATGAATAAGATCATCAAATATCCCTAGTACGACTCATTGAAATGTGGCAGGAGAATTACATAATCAAAATGGTAAGACCCTATAGGCATAGGTGCCCCAAGGACAAGTAAAGGTGGTCTTGTCCTAGTCCTTGGGTTCTATGATAATTTGATTTTACCTACTATATCCATCTAAAAAAGAGAAATATTTATTTCTAGACAGGGTATCCAAGACTTGGTCAATGAAAGGAAGGGAAAAATAATCCTTCAGAGTGGCTTTGTTAAGCTCCAAGAAATCAACACAAATCCTCCATTTCCCGGTCACTTTCTTTGGAACCACTATAAGAGGGGATACCCATTTACTGTTGGAGATGGGATAAATAAATCTAGCATTCAATAACTTTTGGATCTCCTCTTTTACTATATCCTTCACTGTTGGGTTCATCTTTCTCTAGGGTTGTCTAACAGGTGTTACTTCCCCCTGGTTATATATGTGATGGATACATGTGTCATGGTGTATACCCTTCATGTCAGTGTATTCCCAGGTGAATGCCCCTGATTTATCTTTAAGGACACTTACAAACTTCTTTTGTTGGTCTGCATCTAGCCCATATTTATATGTAGAAATTTTCCTAGACTAATCTCGTAGGGCATGGTATAAGGTGAGAAAGACTCGTCTATCTCAAATATGAAAGATGTCAAAGACAAAATGGATGGGTCCAATTGTTCTTGAAATTATTCCCCAAACATTTACTCAAATTGGGGAAACGATTGTGGAAAATCAACACACGTGATAGCATAAATAAATTGGTTTAGCACAATTTCCGTTGTGTTCTCTTAAAGTGCCCAAGAATGATCACTTGCAAAAAAAAGTTTCTTCCCAGTACTCATTCTCATATGGACATTCAAGCCACCATATATTCTCCATGATAGGTTGGGTTGGAGGGTATATGGTGAGCTTCTGGATAGAAATTCCAATTGAAATGGTCATTTCTCCCTCTCTACCACCAATAAATGCATTGGTTGTGGCTAACCAAGGTATTTCCAAAATAACAGGATGGCCTTTGGTAGGATCCTTTGAGTGGATGACAAGGAAGTCTACTGGGTACTCCCATGAGGCTAAAGTAACTATGATATAATCCAAAATTCCTTGAGGTATAACCCTGGTCTTATCTGCTAATTCCAAAATGGTTGGGGTAGGTCTAAGAAGAGGTTTTAACTGTAATTCCTCCAAGGTAGTAACGATCATAACATTGATGGCTGCCCATAGGTCTATGAGAGTGTTTCCAATGGAAACCTCATTAATGGTTATGGTCACTATGGGGTTTCTTGGGTTCCTATATTTTTCTACCTTAGGCTGCTCTGATATGTACTCAGAAAGTTCTCCCATCAAATGTACTGTTGGAGGATCGTTCTGCTTCCTATCTAGCTTCTTAATACACAATTATCTGACTACCTTATTGTCGATTGGAATATCCTTAATGGATTGTAGCAAGGGAATATTGACACAAATATTCTTCAATTCATTCAAGATGTCAAATTCTGGTTGGGTGGTAGGTTTCTCGATTACTAATCTTTTTGGATAAGGAGGGGCCTTCGTAATTTGTGAAGGTTCCTTTTGGGGAATATTGGGTTCTTGGTCCTTAGGAATAATAACATATTCCCACCTAGTGTCATCCATCAGTTATTAGGGGATTTCCTCTTCTTCTTCTTCCTGGATGACTACTAAAGGTCTCTACTTGTCCAGAACTTTTCCCGACCTTAGCAGAATCTTCTGCAATGGAATAGGAGAAATAACATATGTCGGGAAGGCTAGCATCTCAAAATTGTGAATATATTGAGTGGGATTATTATTGGGATTGGGAATTGGTTGTGCCGGTAATAATATTGGTCTTGGGGAGCTTGCATTATGATATTGTTGTGATTGTTGTTGTGGAATAGGAGGTAAAGGTGGTGGAAAAAATCCCGCCAGAAGCTGTGGAATGTTTAGTGGAAAATGAGGATAAGGATGGTTGGGCATAGGGACAAGTGGAGCTTGAGGGTTCCCTTGGTTATTCCCTCCTCTCCATCCTTTAAGCCAAGTATGTTGATACTGTGTAGACCAATTTTTCCAACTTGGTCAGTTCCATTGTTGTGGTTGTTGATAATAGTGGTACTTGAGGTTGTAGATCTAGGTATGTGGGTTGATTCCTAGGATTCCATGGCCTCCTAGGTGCATAAGAGGACTCCCCAGGATCCCCACTCCTATATATGGCTAACAAGTTGGGCAATGATGGACATTTTTCACTCAACTGGTAATCCGTGCAGAAGCCACAAACTGAAATGTTATCCAATGGGCATTCCCTTGAGGAATGCTTCCTTCTGCATCTTGGGAAATATATGCTCATTGTTGCATTTTACTCCTCATGTTTCTTTTTAATTTTTAGGGTGTCCAACTGGGAACCTATTTTACTTAAGATATTTGTCTTGAAGTTTTGTAAAAGGTTACCTATATCTACTCTTGTGATACCACCTGAACTAAATGGTTTTAAGTTTCTACTGTAGGGATCTCGAACATTCTTCCCTATTTTAGCTTTGCTCCTCGAGCAATTTTTACACATTTCACAGATTTCAGAAAATGGGTTATGGGAGATGTCACCTGATGCCATCAGGTTAAGTATCTCTAGGTATTCCTCTAAAATTCTCTTAAGAAAAAGATCCCTAATTGCATCATCTGTAAGGTCATGGTATTTTGATTTCTGGGAGATATAAGAAAACTGTTCCATATAGTCCTCGAGATTCTCGTATTCTAACTGTTGGACTTTGAAAATGTCATTACAAGACTCCTTGGTCTTGCAATAGTCCTGGTATTTCTTAAGAAATATATCTTTCATGGCTTCCCAAGACCTAATACTAGATTCTCCCAACCGCATGAACCATCTTAGTGGAGAGTCCTTGAGGGTGGCATGAAAGAGATTTAGTTTATGGGCATCTTATAAGTAGTTGTAGCTCCTACACAAGATGTCAAACTCAAATAGGAAGGTATTTGGGTCTTCACTGCTTTTACCGTAAAAGGTGGGAAATGCTGAGAGGGGAATATTTTTCATATTGACATTCGATGTGGTGTCCAAAATTGGAAACCCAAAGGTGGTTTCAGTTTGGTTTCCAGCTTCTTCTTCCTCCCTATGTCTTACATTGTTGTGATCCTCTTGATCATCCATATTGGTTTGGTTTCCAAAAAGAGAGTACCTAGGTGGTTTTATCCTTGAAGAGAACAAGGTATCCCAAGGTTCTTTTCTAAGAAAGGTATCCCTCTGATGGGAAGGTCTTCCTACTGCTTGGATGTCTGAACTCTACTCGATCTGGTTGATATTATTGGTGCCAAAGTTTCTGTGTCAATTTGAGAGACAATTATATTGGCTGAACTACCAAACAAAGTATTCAACTGTTTAGTGTTTATGATGTCTTCAAAGTTAGGATCTCCTGATGGTGGTAAGAAAACAAAGGTTGTAATGTTTGGTTCTACAGAAGGCTCGAGTGGTCTTGCCTCATGTCCCACTATTAATGATGCTTCAATTTTTTGTTCTATAGTGCTCCCTATATTAGTCTCTTCAGAGACTGGTTTAGCTCTTTGGGTTGATCTAGCTCATGTTTTTCAGTATTGGTCTGTGGATATTATGAGTGGAATGTTCCTTCCCCCGAAAAGGTTGGAAGGAACCTTGGTTGAAAGGTATGATTTGTATTTAATGTATCTACCTTTTGGGTCCCTAGGCCTATTCATGAAAGTAAACAAAAAGAAAAACTACCATTGGGTTTGGGGGAACCTGCTATAATAGATGCGCAGGTTATTACCTCTCATCTTAAAGTTCCACCGCCACCAATCTAATGCTAAGGTTTAGATATGATCTATTTCCTACCTTGAAACAACTCCCCGACAATGACACTAAAAATGATGGGTGATCTATATGCACTAAAAACCCTCAGTTAAATTGTCAACTCGGGGAAAGTAAACTTAGAGTTGTAGAAATATATATGAAAAGGCATAAGATCTAGAGGTAGTATAGCCTAACTGATTAAATGGTCTATATGAGAGCTAATCTACTCAAGCAAAGACTATCAATGAGAAAACTCTATCAAGGAACTTAAACTATTTACCCTAAGTAACTTTTGAACAATGGATCAATGGATTGTCTTAAGGAAGCAAATGAAAACCCTAAAATGAACAAGTTAACTTAATCAATCTAAAAAGAAAGCCATCTATTTAATCTATTCAACTTAATGAACAATATCAATAACAAACTAATCTAATCGATCTATTCAAATTAATGAGCAACAACAAGTAAGCAAATAAGCAATCAAATAACTAACCTATGAAAACTTATTCAACAAGCAAACTAATCAAAACTACTCAATGGGTAACTAATCAAACTATTAAGCAAGTGAACTCTATTCTTAAGATAAAACTCATAATTACTTCTAATGTACAAAAGGAAATCTTAACCTATTGAATTAAAAACATCATGACAATATTCAAAGATTAATCAACAATTACTCTTAATCTATGATAACAAGAACTTCAAATATAATGATGATGATTATGTCTTCGGTGTCTTATGACATCACGATGGCATCTAACGATTAGTCATATCTCAAGAGGAGCAATTTCAATATTAACTTCTATGGAGAAATGAAAGGTATGAATCAGGAAATCTAATGAAAGATTAGCCATCATACAAGAAATAAGAACTATCCTGAAAATCCATGTGATCCTTCAATTTATGCATTAATCATCAACAATAAGAAAACACTATTCTATTTAATTCAAATGCACTCTTATGCTAATGTAAGAAAATTCATACCATTAGAGACTTATAACTAAAAACTTAACTCAAACTCAAACTTTCAATTAAAATTGCAATCTAGATCTAGAATGAAAATTTCATGACATAAACTAAACTAATCCTACTACTAACAATTCAAATTGCAAATTGAAATACTCATAAAAAATTAATTCAAATTCTACTTCTATCTCAACATAGGACATGAAAATTGATAAGAAAACTAAATAGGGAACTAGATAAGCAAGCTGAGAATTAAAATCAAAATTAGCAACTATTCATCCATCAAAACTTTGCCAAAGAAACTCTATGTCCCGCATTAACTCAATACTCTGTTTTACTCAATACTCTATTCTAACTATTCTACTTCAATTTGCAGAAATCCAAACTAGCATTTAATCACACAACACGGTTAGTAGCTAAGCTTGCAATCTCTTTACTAATTAATTTAAAAAGACACAACATATTAATAGTTATCCTTTACAAGCAACTTGTAAATAGGAATTTGAAACATTTAAGCTATGAACAACAAACACACAACATGTAAAATGATAAAAACACATGTACAGGAAAATGAAAGAAATGGCAATTTCACAACTCGAATACACAATCTAACTATCTAAATATTCACCCAGACCACTGGTGGGCACCCCTGCAGGTCATGGCTACTCCTCAACAATGAATCACGAGCTCAAGCAACACGATTTTGGCATTTAAATTAAAAACACAATATTGCACAAGTTTATGGAAATGTCTTGAATTACACAACAATTAATTCTAGCAATCCTTCACAATTCTTCACTACTCTTGTCTAACCACTACTGTGGTATTTATAATAGTTACAATTCAAGAGGTCGACCACTCGAAGAGTCGAACTCCTCTAAAAACAACAAATTCCATTAAATGCGCTATAACTACCTGTGGCTTCTAAAAACCAAATGAGCCACTCAAAGTTCAACATAATAGATCAATCCAATATGTCAAGAGCTTAGTAGCTGGAGGCCATGAGGTTGAACAAAACCCATGTCATCGATTCGCCCAGCACAGGCCGCCGATAAAACAACTGCCAACTCGCCCACGATTTTAGTGCTGGATGAAGTGCCAAATGGAGTATTGGATGTAGTGTTGAATGGAGTACTGGATGGGAAAACGCCATGCAAGTTTTCCCTGTGACACACAAATCGTGCATTAGCTTCCTGTAATCATTAAATCACACTGAACTAAACACAAAATCATCACAAAACATCGATTAGACATACCTGGTATAAGCTATGATGATTTTCTATGAAATCCTTCAAAAAATTTTATGAATACACATATAATATCAGTAAAAAAGGATTCAATCAGCATCATTAATCAATCAAATCAGAAGCCCAACATGCATTACATGTTACTAGCTTCCTGGGGAAACCAAACCTGGCCAAGATATTTGTTTCCAATAAATTTATGATCACCTTGTCAGTAGCGTTCCTGGTGGGTACAACTTCAATCCACTTAGTGAAGTAGTCAGTGGAAATGAGAATCCACTTATGCTATCCAATGGAGGGTGGGTTTATCTCACCTATAAATCCTGAAACCCATTCCTGAAAGGGACCACTAGCATTGATGGGCTTTAGGTGTATTGAGATCAATTTATGTTTTCCAGCAAATTTCTGACATTCTTCACAAGTTATGACTGTGGAAAACACATTAGAGAAGATGGTGGGCCAACAGTATCCTACCCTCAAAATCTTGAGGGTTGTAGATTTCCAATGTTGGTTTACTCCACAAGCCCCTCTGTGCATATATGTTATGACCTGTTTAGAATGATCTTCATCCAGAAATTTCAGTAGAATACCAACAATATCTCTCCAATAAAAATTATGTTTTATAATGAAAATTTTTACAGATTTCAATTTAAGAGACCCAACCTTTGATTTTTCTAATTCAGGTGGGCATTCTAGGTGTTGGAAAAAGTACACACCATATCTATACTAGGGTGAAAGAGAGTATTTCTCAAATACCTACATGTTGTCCTTTCCAACCTACATCATGGAGGCATCTGATTGGGTGAAAGCATGGTGTAATTCTAGTGCTTTGCAGTTTGAATCTGATAACAATTTTGCCAGGCGCCTCCCCTTAATCAGCTTGGTGGGATTTATGTGTAGTTTATACTCTAACAATTTGAAAATCCACTTGCAACTCTTCCCTTCACTGTCTAGCTGAATCAAAATTTTCTTCACACTACTGCCAGGAACATAGGCTATTATGTTGGACTCCAGATCATACACCCTGAAGGCATTCAAAGATTTGACCAATGCATAGGCTTGCTTCTCCAATATATCATATTTTAGTTCAACATCTCATACCACTTTACTGAAGAAGGAAATGGTTTTGTCTTACCCTTCTTCATTCTTTTGCAACAATAGTTTCCTCGGGGGAAAAGGAGAAAATGAGGAATTCTTTGGAAAAGTCTGGACTAACCAACATAGGGGCTTCAAGCAAAGCCTTCTTAATCCTATGGAAGGATGACTTGGCCTCTTGTCACCATTTGATGTGAGAATATTTCTTCAACATGTTAATAATAGATCTTGTGATTTCAACAAAATTTATCTTTCCTATGAATGTTTGAATAACCTTCTTATTCCTAGGGATGCCAATTTTCTGGATAGCATCAACCCACCGGGTTCTATTTTTATTCCCCTTGCTAATATAATGTGGCCTAGGAGTTTGCCTTATAACATAGAAAAATGGGACTTTTTGGGATTCAAAGAGATTCCATACCTTCTGCATTTTTGAAAAATATGCTCCAGGTGTTGTAGATGCTCATCATCATATTTGGAGAAGATGGTGATGTCATCTAGATATATAACCATGAACCTATCCTTTTCACCCACAAATGCAATGTCCATGGCCCTGTGGAAGGTGGTCCCTGCATTCATCAGAATGAAGGGAATTTTGTCATACATGAATGTGCCCCATGGGGTGGTGAAGGTTATTTTATCTTTTTCTTCTTCAAGTATTGTTATTTGGTTATAACCAGAATATCCATCCAGATGGAAATTTTGTGGGCACCTACTACCCTTTGCAAAATATGGTCCATCTTGGGAAAATGATATTTGTCTTTTAGAGAGCACATGTTCAGGTTCCTCAAGTCAATAGACAATCACATTTCTCGACTCTTCTTCCTAACAGGGACCAAGTTGTCCACCCAATCTTGGTACCTCAAGGAAACAATGATATTGGCATCAAGCATTCGTGTCAAGTCTTTTTCAATAACATACATTAGCAGAGGATTAAATTGTCTAATTTTCTGCCTAAATGGATTTGAGCCCACCTTTAGAGGAATATTGTGTTGAATGATGTCAGTGTTAAAGGTCTTCAAATCCTCATAACACCATGCAAAAATATCAACAAATTTTTTCACAAGTCTGAGATACCTGTTTCTTTGTTCTTTTGACAATGCCTTGGATATTTTGACTACTTTGGGATTTGCATCTGTCCCAAAGTTGCAGTTCACTACTTCTTGTTCTTGATTTTTCATGGCATCTTTCCTGGAGACATCATTGCTATCAAATAACCTCTCCAGTGGCACTAAACCTATTGGAATATGGTTTGTCTTGAGTTCCGTAATTTTGTGGCCAACCATCTTGTTTAGAAAATGAGATGTTTGCTGATTTTCCGTTTCATCTCCCTCGTTCTCCTGATCAATGGAGATATTTGGGAACTCTTCAATGGTTTGCAGGAACATTTTGAGCTCCAAGTCATCACTAAAGACCTTCCAATGCTTGACATTGTCTAGTATGGATTTCCTATGTATGACCTCTACTTCATACTTGAAATTTGGGCCAATGGAGGTTTAAAAGTCCTGGCAGCCAAAGCTAAATAATATTCCCTTTGATTAGCCTCCCTACAAACAAAGGAAATAATAAATGTTAGAAAGAAGTGGTCCACCAAGTCCCACACCTCATTTCTGTATTGTTTCAACCTTTTTTTATTTTATTGATAAATGTCTTTGATTTTGTTGAAAATCAACTCAAAATCACCAAAGATTGCCAATCTATCAATGGCCATGTCTTTACCAGCCCTCAATCCCAACACCAAGGCCTTATATTCTGCTATGTTTTTAGTTGTTTCAAATTCTAGCTTATATAAGATTTTAATCACCTTCTTTGAAGGAGCTATGAGGAATACACCAACCCTAGAACCCTCCTCTGAAGATGAACCATCAAAATACATATTCCATGCCTCATTCCCTTGATCTGTGAGTGCCTGATTTATGCATTTCCTGACTGATATTTCTGGTGCATCATCATTTATATGGAAAATAGATGACCTGATTTCACCCTCAACAACATAAATCAGATGGTTACCTGGATTTTGATGATCACTGACTATATATTCCAATCTGACCTCTCTATATAACCTCCTGTGTTTCCCTCCAAAGACATGAATGGTTGCATATGTAATATCCATTTGTAGGGATCCTCCAACTTTCTTGGCCCATGTTCTGGACAAAATCATATCAAACTTGGGGAGAATGTAATCTACAACAATATCCATCACTACACTTTTCATGGGTAGTTGAGGCAGAGAAACCACCAGATCTTTAATCAATCCCAAGCATTTTACCTTTTTAGAATCAAAGGAGTAAAGATCCTGGTCGGGCTTGGTGATCTCTAGTCATAGATATTCCATTACAACTTTAGGCATGACATTATGAGAGGCACATGAGTCCATCAAGAAATTATACAAGAATTTGTCATGGACATTCAAGGATATGTAAAAGGGTGGAGAAGCATCAGACCCATATTCAATGTCTGGGCCCACAATAATGGTTGGGTTTTCATCTTGTACATTGATTACTTCAGATGTCATAGTAGAAACGAGTGAATTCAACACCTTTATAATAGATTTCTTGAATGGATCATTTTTCATAAATTATGTTAAAGGTACAAGGATATTTATTTGCTCAAATCATGCTCTATGCTGAAAGAGATTGGCTCTTTGTGTGCTTCCTTTACTTCAGTGGAAACTGACTTAGATGTAAGAGGCTGATCAATTTTGTTGCATCTACCTTTTCTTGGGCCTTTTATGAGAGGAATATCTCATTTTTTGTTCTAAGCAAGTGCCATTTCTTTGGGATCCTCTGTTCTAGGCCTCAAATCATACTTCTTTTGGGGCTGACTTTGAAATTTTTTCTCTTCCTTCACCTCATCATCAAACTGGCTTGACCACTATGATATTTCATAGTCCTTCTGTGTTAGGTGACTAGGAAAAAATATTGGTTTCATTGAACAATACATAAACACTGGGATCTCGATTAGAGACAATAGAATGAGGCATGCCATGAAGTTTGAAGATATTATCCATGAAACTTTGAGCCACTTTGGAGGTGGCAAATGGGTGTTGAAGAGCATATAAATGAAAATATTTGGAAAGATGATCAACTACCACCATGATGAATGAATTATTGCCTGATTTAGGTTAGCCAATAATGAAATCCATAGAAATATCCATCCAAATAGCAAGCGGAATCAGATGTGGTTCGAGTGTTCCTGGAGATTTGATCATTTTTCCCTTGTTGCGTTAATAGGCATCACATTCAACCAAAAAGGTGAGAACTTTTTTTTTCATACTGTCCTAGAAAAAATAGCGTTTGATCCATTCATAGGTTTTGGTAAACCCTGAGTGCCCAATTATGGGTGAAGCATGAAGCTCAGAAAGCACCGTGGATTTAAGTTGTGACTATGTGCTTAAATACAAACAACCTTTGTAGTGAAGCTCTTCATTGTGCCAATATTTCCTTGGAGAAGTTGGAGAGTGGTGTTGCAATTGTTGGATTAGGTAAGAAAGTTTTGGGGCCTTGCAGACATTCTCGATGAGCATCTTGGAGACATTCTGGTACAATGAAGGAGTGGGAAAAGAAGGACCGTTCTTCTTCATACATCCTGAAAAGAGCATCAACATCCACATTTTATTTTCCCTTCTTGTAAATGATCTGATAATCATGTCCAAATAGCTTGGTCACCCATTTTTGTTGCTTTGGGGATGAAATTCATTGTTCCAAAAAATACTTGAGGCTCTGGTGATTAGTTTTAATCTGGAAGTGTTCCCCCAACAGATAAGGATGCCAAAGATCCACAACATGAAAAATAGACAACATTTCCTTTTTATAGATTGATTGGCCTAAATGTGTCTTTGAAATTTGTTTGCTAGTGAAGGCCAAAGGCCTTCCATCTTGTAGGAGGACTGCCCCAATTCCTTTTTTTGAAGCATCACATTCTAGGACAAAAGTCTTTTTGAAGTAGGGAAGTGTCAGGACAGGAGTCGTGCACATAGCTTCTTTCAAGGTGTTGAAGGATTGATCTGCTATTGGAGTCCAAGTGAAATCATTCATTTTAAGGAGAGCAGTGAGAGGGGCTGCAATTTTTCCATAATTATGAACAAACTTGCAATAATATCCCGTTAAACCCATAAAACCACACAATATCTTAAGAGTTTTAGGGAGAGGCAATCCTGCATAGCTTCAATTTTCTTAGGATCCACCTTTGCACCTTCCTTGCCGACAATATGACCCAGATACTCCACATCTGAGGCTCCAAAGGCACATTTAGATTATTTGAGGAAAAGTTGGTTCTGAAAGAGTATATGGAGAACTTTATCCACAAGGGAGAGACGGGATGTCCTAGATTTACTATAGATGATAATATCATCAAAGAAAACTAAGAAAAAATTATGGAGAAAAGGACGAAAGACATGATTCATGAGACTTTGGAAAGTGGAGGGAGCATTATACATGCCAAATGGGATTACCAAGAACTCATACTGACCCACATGAGTTCTAAATTCATTCTTGTGAATGTATTCCTCTTTCATATGTATCTGGTGGTAGCCAGAACAAAGATCAATTTTAGTAAAGTAGTGGGAACCATTCAATTCATACAAGAGATCATCAATGACAAGAACGATAAATTTGTCTTTGATGGTGAGTTTGTTGAGGGCGCAAAAGTTTGGACACATGTGCCAAGTTCCTTATTTCTTGAGTAACATGACCATAGGAGAAGAATAGGGGCTGGTACTAGGACAAATAACACCCATGCCAAGTAATTCTTGAACAATTTTCTCAATTTCATTCTTTCGGGAAAAGGGATGATGATACGGGTAAACATTGGGAGGAAGAATTCCCAAGATGAGAGGAATGAAATGATCATGAGCACTATAGGAAGGAGGAAGTCCATGGGGAGTGGAAAAAACAACTTGGTGTTTGGAGATTATATATTGGAGGTCATGATGCACAGAGGGTGTCTCAATGACTTGAATGGAATGGAGTTGGGAAATAATGCCCAAATAACATTTTTTGAGGAGATTCTCCATTCGATGGGAACTGATGATATCAGGGGAGCCTGTTGTGATTCCTTGGAACTTATATTGTTGTCATGTTGTAGAAAACAACAACCCCCTTATTTTCTTCTCTAGTTGATTGAAAATTATGGCCCCTTTTTTATTTTAATGTGATTTTTTTTTCTTATTTGATTGGTTTGCATATATCTATGTAAATATTTTTCCTAATTGAATGCATCTGCAAAAAATTTTTTGCCCTCTCCCTTTCTTTCTCATATTGTTGATCCACCTATTCAAACCATTTTAATCCATTTACAATTTGATGGGTACTGGGCTTATCCTATTGTATTTTGAGAGTGACTCTCAGTGTTAACATTTTTGGCATCGTTGTTGGGGAAGGAAGTGAAGAAATCTTCCCCAGGAGAACAAAATTAATATGATCCATATTTTGATGGTGAAAAAGGGCTGGTCACATATTCGAGACTAAATATTTTACCTGACGACTCCAATCCATGAAGGAAGAACCTGTTGGGGACTTCACTGATACTGGACAACAATAACAATGGAAGCTATCTTGGCTTGGAGGTATGCTTTCTGTGATTTCTCAAATATAGTCAGTTTTCCACATCTAGTGTCGATTATAACTGAATGGGATGATTATCTTCCAATATTCAGAGGAAGCAAGTATGATCATCATGGTGAGCACTTATTAATTTTTCATAAATGCATGCTTGAACATAATTTTGTTCACGAGGATATATTGATCAAGATGTTCATATTTTCTTTAGAAGAACATGCTCGTGAATGGTATCAATCTCTTCCTGCTGCTAGTAACCATTCTTTGAAGGATTTTTACGATGTGTTTAATTCATATTACAAGAGGATTTATCGAGTTGAAATCCTTTTCGAACATTATTGTGAGGAGTTTCATTTAGATATTCAACATGTGTTTTCTTCTAGTAGTAAGGATGGAAGTGAGTATTTTAATGAAGATATGGATGAAAATTTTTCTCTTTCTATTTCCTGAGAAGAAGGTATTCAAGATATGATCGATGATAGTGTTGATGATTGCATAGCTGTAGATGCATTATATCTTGCCCCTAATGCACTTGATGTCTCATATTTAAAAGAAGAAATAGTTGTAGAAGAGGATTTTTCTGAATTTCTTCAAGAGGTTTCCTATGATATATTTTCACCTGTGATTGAGGAGAAGAATCAAGAGATTGCTCATATTTCTTTGCAAGAAACAAAAGTTTTGGGCTCACCTGTCTTTGATGAGTATTCATATGAAGGAGAGAAAATCCCTACATCACATTTTGTTGACTTAAGGAGAAGCCATCCATTGTATGACATCTATGAATCATGTTTTGATGAAGATATGAAGGAATTTCAAGACCATACTATAGATCCCTTTTATTCATTCATTAAGGAACAAAATTGTGAGGAAATCATCCATCTTGGATCCACATAATACATTAAGAATCCATCTTTGCAAATATTGATACCTGCATTCACCATGCTTGAACATGGATCTGCAGACAACATCAAACAACCTATGACTAGCAGTGAAATCAATCCATAACCATGTTCAGATTTGCAGATAGCTAAAAGTGGTAGCCTCCATGGGAAAGAGAATATGTTGAGAATATTTAATCTTCAGTTGGAACAATATCAAGCTAAGGTAACCTTTTATTTTTATAATTTCACTTCTTCTGCTTTTCATGATCCGATTGCTATCTATATGGAGGAATTCATAGATTCAAGGTTTCAGCCTTCGTTTCATGATAAATCTGAAAATCAAACTTACAATCAAGTGTTGTTTTTTGTTCGAGTCTTCATTTTGCTGAAACACATACAAAGAGTTTGGCTTGTTAATCGATTCCTTGTATGGATTCATTGGAAGCATGATTTTACCTGATCTTGAGGAAGCAACTGGATAAAGTAGGAGTAGGAAGAATAAAGGTCGGTTCTCGAGCATCTTCTTTGCAATGATTTTATTTCCAGTATGTGATATTTTCAGTTTCAAATAAAGAGAAAAGGCACTCCGAGGCATACAAGTTTCCTGGACAAAGATGTAATGGATAAAGAAACTAGAACTACTAGGTTCTTGGAGCCTCATAGGGAGGTCTCCATCCCATGTGGAGCATAATGTTAACACATAAAATTGATCATGTAAAGGAGGATTTATGGTTTTTAGAGCCTACATTTAGCCACATCTACTGCTATTATGTCATACCATCAACTAACATCCTCCTAGGAGTATGCAATCTATATTTGAGATGGCACTGCGAACTAGTTAAGGAAGAGGGTCGTAGGTTGGATAGGTTGCACACATCCCGGTGCAAATTCAAAATTACTAGCATCAACCTCATAGCCATCAGGTACTCCATGAGATATTTTGTCTTGTTTGGAGGTTAGGAAGGGTTTGGATACTTGATTTTACTTTGGCACTATGAACTGGCTTAGGTGCTGCAAGACAGGTGATACAAAATGCACTACATAATGTGCTGCAAAAACCTTGTTCTAGACTGTTGAACTAGTATTTTTGACCAATTGACTTCCAGGAGGATTTTCAGGTGAACCAAGATGAATTTTCAAAATCCCAAGGAGGTTATTGTCAAGCACGAAACCATAAAAATTAACCTCTTTCAAGTTTCACACAGGTGTCATGGATTGGGATATTCGAAATAATCTTTGATCCCTATGTTTTCAGTTTTCATGATTTCCTGTTTGAGACATGTTTTTGCGACACGTATTCCAACCAGATGGAGATGAATTTCAAGAAAATGAGAGAGGTTTTTATTTAGAACACACTTATATACAAAAATTGTTCTCATATTTTACACATATGTTATATTATTAGAATTAAAAGTGGCATTCTGAAGCCGATTTTTCATAATTTCACTTCCTGAGAAGAAAGAAATCAGTTAAAACCTGTCATTTTCTATTTGTAGTTGTTTCTATTTTGGGAAATGGGTTGGAGTTAAAATGGGTGATATTTAAAGGACCTATATGGATATATATTCATTGTACAAGAGGAGAGGATGGTTGGATTCATGATCCAAGAGAGGCTAGAGAGAGTAGGAGCATTTTTAGTTGCTCATTTGTAAGCCTGAGGGCCTATTTGTAATGACATTTTTTGCCATTAAAGATTCATGAGAAATGTTATCAGATTGTCTTCTTTGTTTTCCAACTTATTTTTTATCTTCTTTCTTGAACATATTCCAGGTTTTGAGAATCATGGATGCCATTGATTGATGGATTCATGAACAACATAGGATTTGTTGTAGCTTTCCCATTAAATCATTGTTCATTGTTTAAGAAAATATTTATCTATTGCAGAAAGGATATTTGTATAATGGATGTTCTTCCTTTTGTCATAGTCACCATGATTCTACTAATCATTATATATCTCTTTGTCTAATATATAGTTTGATTTCCTTTGATCTTTAAGATGTTATGACTCCATGCCCAATGGAATGCCTCTGCAGACTTTTTACTGCCCTCACCCTTTCTTTCTCATATTGTTGATCCACCTATTCAAACCATTTTAATCCATTTACATTTTGATGGGTACTAGGCTTATCCTCTTGCAGTCTGAGGGTGACTCTGAGTGCTAACACATGTCACACAAAAATTACCACTTATTATGCTTTGACAATAATGTCTTGAACCTGGGACAACTAGACCACTACAAGTGCAAAAAAGAATTGTTGTTTATGTTGGAGTGAAATAACTCTTAAAAAAAGAACCATGACAAATGAGAATGACTAGAAATGTGCATTGGTACCCACGTGCATTCTATATTGAGACTAATTGGGAGATATCTTGATTATCTGGCATCATCCTCAGACTTTTCCTCCTCAAGAACATCTATTCACTTCATATTATCTCCTTCAAGAAGACGTAGGTCTTCTAATGTTTTCTTTGTAGTTTCTAGTACTTCTTTCACAAATTAGAATGATGCTTCTCCAACTCCTAATTTTGTTGTTGAAAGTCTAGATTTGTTGTTTTAATTCTTGCACCTAGTGGTTGTCCGTTATAGCTTCATCCTCCTCCTCTGATTTAATTAAAACCTATTTCTTACCTTTGTATTTCAACCTCTGCTCATTATCCATGGCAAATTTGTTATGATCAACTATCACTTTGTTTTTCCTGGATCTCATTTCATACCTATGCATTGCTTCAGACCCTCTGCCATGGGATTCTTTTGTAGACCCCTGCATTCCTGATATTTTGACCTTAATTTCTGGTTTGATGTCATCTGGAATTGCTTGGAGGGTAACCCTGCATTTGGGGAAATGCCATCAAAATCCTTCTCAGGATCTAGGCCAAAGTCCCTTGCATCTTGTTGTAAGCTTGAATCTGCAGGGAACTTTATTTTGATAGCTACAAACTACACTCCTGAAGTTTCACCCTTGCAGAATTTCAATTTTTCTTTATCTCCTATCATTTTATTCAGTGTATGGACTGCCATTTCTTCCAATCTAGAAAATCCAAAGCTATCTTCATCTTCAATTACAACGTGTTGGGGGTCCTTCAATGATGGGTTAAAAAGTGCCTTTTAATTCGGTCTTAAATGATTTGTAATTTTGGTTTTCCTGTTGGGCTTGCTGGGCATTCCAAGGCCTTGAGTCCCTTTCCTTTTTCTGTTTTTCTTAGCTTCAGGGGGCTCTTTAAGTAAGGTCTTCATGGGAATAAATTCTTCTTTTACAATTTCAAGACTGTGCTTCTTAGACCTCATTTGCCCTCTCATTTTCATTTTATGCACTTTACCCTACTGCATGATGGGAGTTACCCGTTCCTTTTTTGAATGGCTAGGTGACAATGGGCCATGTGGGGTATCCCGTGCTTGTTGTTTCATACTAGAAACTCAAACAGCCTCGCTTTCTCTACATTTTTCAATGGAATATCTCAACTGCCTTCGAGGGTTTTCCTCCTTCATTGGGGTTGCTGACTTCTTTGTTCTTGATGGGGTACCCTTTTCTTTTGGTCCCTTTTTATTATTTTTTGTTTGCTAGGCCACCTTCGATGAGATACTAGGTTCAGGGGAAACCCTCCCTTCTTGCTTGTATTTGTATTTTTCACCCTTAGTCTATGGATCATGTTCTTATTCTTGTTCTTGTAAACCCACAGATTTCAAAAAGTAGTCCCAGGGAATTTCAATTTCATCCAAAGTGAATAACACCAAGATTTTAATCAAATCCTGATCATATAAGATTATGTGGGTAGACTCGGGGTGGCTCTAAACCCTTCTATCCATCACTCTTGAGTAAATAAAATGGTAAATTCAATTCTTTATCCCTGCTCAGGTGCATGAGAAACCAAATATGGTAACAATGCACAATTAGAAATATTCCCTCACCTGTGATGTATCTCTGGACTACTATGAGGGTTCCTTTTCATTCTTCCTTTATCCATTTGATTGGAATTCCCTGAATCTAGTTAAGATTTTGGTGCTTTGACACCAAAAATTTATTGCAAAGTTCTGGCGGTAACTTGTCATTCTTAAACCACCTTTCCCCTCAGACCGGGAGAACACTGTCTATTGTGATGAAATGTTCTGTAATGTGGATAGAGGTGTCCTTGAGTTGGGTTTGGAACCTGTCAAACGTCTGTGAAAAAAACAGAGCCACACCTATATGATATCCCTCGAATGCACAAATGAAGTCGTACCATTATGCTTTGACAAAATGATCCCTAATTTCCAGGAAAACTTCGATCAACTCGAGCCTTTGTGTCTCTGTTTTGTTCATCTACCATCAGTCTCAAGGAGACACCATTTTTTTTTTACCACCTTTTCTGCAAGCAACGAGCCAAACATGACTTTTATTCTGATGTAATTTTCCACCAGTGATTCTAATTCCCCATAACTTTGCGATGATGAGAACTGGAGGTGCAACTTGCACGATCTAAACATGACTGTGTAATGGTGAATCCGAAGAAAAAATTTTGTGAACTTGAGTTCACATGAGTATGCATACACATGCATGCACCATCAAATCATTTTCAAATATTTAAAATAATTTCTGAACATTTAAATAATTAAAATAATGCACTTTACTAATATTTGCAAGAACATGCCTGTTCTTGCAATCAACATTTTTCTGCACTAAAAAGGCTTGGTCAACCTGATATAATCTCAATAATGATAAATCAAGATGACATATGTTAGTAACCCAAATCAAAACGTGCAATAAACTTCCAATAAATCAATAAAAATGGTGCAAAGTCAATAGAAGGGTAAGACAATTCAAGCCGACTCATTAAACCATGGAGAAGAAACTAAGCAAAAAATCAGACTTTACATATGTATAGGCTAAAGGAGGGAAATAAAAAAGGTTCAGACGTAGGTTTCAACATTTGGTCTCACGAATGACACTTACAACATACTTTCATTCATATAATAACTTCTTAAAACATACATTGTGGATGTCTTATGATTTATACATTTGATGAATGTACGAGTAATTTTCTTTGGAAAATTCACCACCTTTGGTTTAAACTTCTTAACACTTCAATTGAACTTCTTGCATCTCATTTGAAGCACTTGGATGATCTATTTGTCACATGTAACACCTCTGTATTTACATAAGGCATATTGATCATCATTAGCAAATTTCATAAGTCAAGTTACTAAATTACCCTCACCATACAACGAACTTCATTAACTTGACCATAGGGATTCCTCCCTTGGTTAGGATCATCCTTTCCCTAGTTTGAAGAGTGGGGAAAGTCCACTAAGCTGAGAGTTGGCTTGCCTAGTATTTTCCCTTAGATTCTCCCATTGGGGTTAATACGTTTCCCTCTAGGAGAGAGTTTGAGCGGTAACAAAACTCAATATTTATACACATGATGCAACCATTCACATACCATCCTACCTCCAATTATGAATACAATCCTGCAATGATATATAACATATTTTGATAGGTAGGTGATGATTTATGATTGAAGTTCAAGGTAAGATATGCAAAGGAAAACATGACTGCTAACCAACCACTTGGAAAACATCACATGCTTACCCATCTTCAAAATCATCAAACTCTTGACAGTCCTAATATGTTGGTATCATTTGTGCCAATATAAGGCAAGAAATGAAATGAGAGAGTAGACATGATTTCCTTACACACAAAACTAAACTGATTGTATTATTCAATTAATAATGTTACATATAAATACATCAAACTTTGGCTTAATATAGGAAATCTATCTTAACCATACTAACAATTACCATACTAAGAACTATTGAGATAATATCTCAACCAAACAATACACTAGGATATTATTTGGATAGAATATCTTATACCCAACTATATATAACAACCTCCTAAATCTTAGAAGCTAACAACTCACATAGAGATTGCCTCTCCATCACAATAACCAAAAGATTAAAGAAATTGCAACCATATAACATGATAAAGAATCATATGTTAACCATTAAGACAAATAGGAGTTAGTTCTCCAACAACCCCTCTTAATGAGTACTTGTCTCGATATTTGTCAAGAAAGGTCTTCATCAACATCTCTAACCATTTCAAAGTCTTGCAGGCTTTGACTTCCATCAAGTTGTCACCTATTTTTTTGAAAGGTGTATCCTCCTCAATATGACCCAACTTTCCCAGCACCATTGGACATCATTAACACTTGTAATGTCTCATAACCCTCGTAAATGTATGATGGTGAAATACAACATCCATATACAATTCATATCCCTTTTAATCGATGATACAAGAAATCTGATTCCCATAAAAATTGTCTACTCAATATAAAAGCTAAAATATGTTTTATCTAAGTGGACGTTGAAGTCTACATCTAAGTGGACGTTAAGGTCTATAGGCTTGATGAGAGATTTAAGCATATGTATAGGCATATATTATAGGATAAAACTAACTAAGAAATCACATGTCATACCATCTACACAACCTACACATGCAAAGATGGATTAACATGCTCGAAACAATCATATCCTTAAATTTTTTTAATTCCAAACCTACAACAATATCCCATCAAGACCCCCAAATCAAGGCCAAAAGGACAAGTTTTACCAGGATACAATTTTTAAAAGGATGCCCAAGTCATTTGGTCCATACCCCAAACCATATGATTGTAGAATCATGAAAACAAAGCCATGTTACTAACACATCTCCATCTTTAGGCATCCGAAATGTCCATACGTTTAGGAGAAGATTCGATTTTGGGGTTGGGAATTAGATACTTTTTCTCTAGTGGGCTCATCAGATCCTTAAGGGATAGTGGATTCCATTTCCCCTTTCAAGTTGCAGAATTGGAAAAGGAAAGAATGCCTTTAAGTCAGTGGAAAGCGGCGAGGGAGTTGAGATTGGTTGGATTGGAGGTATAAGAATGGGAGGAATTCTGTAGAGCTATGAATCATGAAGGAATCTACCTTACAAATACTCTGTATGAGTTAGTCTAGATAAGGAACTCTACCTCGAGGGTCATTTCAACAAAATATGATTATGATGCTATAACAAGGAAGATCTGGAATCGAAGCACTTCTTGGTGGCATAATTCCTTATGGAAATGGGAATTGCCTAAAAAACTTAAACTAAACACTTGGATGATGATGGAAAACATAATTATTACCTAGGATAATTTGCAAAGAGGAGGGTGTCAATGCCTGAGAATTTTTGGCCTTCGCAAACAAAACTTAGATTCGACTCAACACTTGATGATTGACTGTATCTTCACCCAACAAGTTTGGATAGATATGTTGATAACTCTAAAGATAATTGCAGGATGGAATGAATGGAGCCTGTAAACCCTCTTCAAATACTGGTGTCCCAAGCACCCTCATTGGCACACACTCTCATCCATCATCTGCTGGCACATTTGGCTGGAAATAAATTCAGCGATGTTTGATAATAGACAACCCTCCATAGATTTGGTAAGATACATAATAATGGGATAGTTAGGGAGTAATAAGAATAAACCACACTTGACAACAAAAAAAAAAATTCCTCCAAATATTATTGTGGATAGACCAATAGGATGGTTTGATGGGGCAACTCAAAGGAATGGGAAGATTAGAGGAGGGGGGGTGTAATCTAGGTAAACAAAAAAATAAAGTACATGTGGATGTTGAACTGTGGATCGGGCACTAACACAAGAGTAGAACTTTTAGGAGTGTGGGAACTGCTCTCTCTAGCTTTTCACTTACATATTTTTGATTTCCAAGTGGTGGGTGACTCATTGATAGTAATAGACTGGTTGAATGGAAAAAGCAACCAGGCACTAACACAAGAGAAAAACTTTTAGGAGTGTGGGCACTAGTCTCTCTGGATTTTCACTTACAAATTTTTTATCTCAGGGTGACTCTTTGATAGTAATAGACTCGATGAATGGAAAAAACGACATTCAGGTACTAGGACCATCCTTCTGGAAAATTTGGATCTCGACTCTAAACTACTTGCACACCTATAAAGACTTTAATAGGGAGGCAAATGAGCTCTCCAAGCAAGCGTTGGATTTATAGGAAGGAAGACTAAAATGCACTCAGTTGGTAGATGGACATGAGGGCCCACCTTTGTACCTATCTATACATTGATGATTTACTATTGTATATGCTCTCTAGAGTTCTGTTTCCAGCTTGGTCTTTTGGATTTTGTTGATGTTATTTGGATAGACTAGTCTTATTTATCAGTTGTAGGTGTTTTGTTTCCTGATGTTGGGCATGAAAGAGCATTGGATGATCCCCTAATTTTTTCTTTAGGGACTATCACATCTGTTCTGTAAGGCTATTAGTTTCCAACTATGTTAGTTCGATCCTTTGTATAGTGTTATTAAACCAATGGTTTCCCACACATTCAAGATCACGGGTAGGTGAATTGTGGGATTTTGAAGTCAAAATAAGGGTAAAATGGGTCAAAGTTACAGAGATTTGAGTCTCATTGTTATACCCATGAATGCCACATATGAATAAAAATATATGGGGTGTTTTTCTTATTAAATAAATTGTGAAAAATGTCTAAGAAAACTTCGCCATTTGTTGAATTTACTTAACATGTTTAACCTGAATTCAAAACCAAGGGAAATTGTGGTACTCAGGTTCGAAATGAGGGACAATCTAAGTGTGGAGTTGGTTAAGGATTAAAGTTGTTTGGGGCTTCACCGAACATAGGGTTTAACTTGTTTTGAATATCATATGGTTTCATAAACATCATGTTTGTAGGAAGTTGAACTAGTTGCTAGGATTATTCAGATTTATCTGGTTGTATGAAGAATTTGTTTTATAAATAAATAAATACTTGGGTTGCATTCATAGCTATCTTGTACATTATTTCATTTCAATTGTTTGTGTACTTTGTTTTCTTTATCTGTTTGATTTGTTTGTTGTATATATGCATAGTTTACTTGATTTTATATCAACTATTGCGTATTTAGTTTTCTATTGGTTCATTTATTAAATCTGTACATTTACCAACTCCTAGAACTCAATGCTAATTATTTTTCCAACATTTAATAATGGTTTATATTATTCCAACACCTACAATCTTATTTCTTTTCATTTCCAGCTCATACTAATGTAGAATTTGACCTTTTTAGACCTAGTTTATAGACATTAACAATTGTTTAAACAATTCAATTGCATGTATTAACCTAAATTAATATCTGAAGTATCCCCAAATCATTGTTTAGGATCATATTTGCATACTATAAAAGAATTTAATGACGATTAATCACTCACATAAAACATCATAAAATTAACTTACACATATAACTAGAGGACGAATACCCTTAAGGGGAACAACTCCATTAACTGAATTAACTAATGAACTTAACATAATAGTTAATGGGTTTAAGGCTTTAATAATTACTTGGGCTTCCATATCCTTCCCCCATTGAGATCCCCACTTGGGTGTTTTCAATGTTTGTTGGCATAGGGGCAGACCCATGGTTCAATGCTACAACAATGCACCAACAAAACCCTAACTATCGGCCCTTTCCACAACACCTACGAAGAAGATGAAGTCTCACCCAAGGTAGAGTTAGGGGTGGTTACAGGACTCCAATGTCTACAACCTTAGCTGGGACACATATATGTGATTCTGACACTTAACAGAGCACTTAATAGTCAATATTCACCAATATCCAATTCTTAGTTACAACACAGCTAAACCCTAATTACAACACCATGTAGGATTCAACCAGATCTTAGCATCTAACAACACTTAGCATGAAAAAATAGATCAGATCCTAATAGATTAAACACTAAGAACATGTATATAAGTCAGATCTAACAGTCATCCACATTATTAAGCACAAAGCACGAACATATCTATCTATCACTCAACTATATTAAAGCACTAAGAAAATAAACACATCAACACATCGCACAAAGCATAGCAACACAACATGTATGTGGTTCACCCCCATCCTGGGGCTACATCCACCAACTCTTCTCTTCTTTATTATTTTTTTCAATCAGTTACATGCACAGATCCTCAAAAACCCTCCCCATAGGACAGGAGATCTGCACACTTCGCTATATCCTCCTTCTCCAAGTTAGGTTCAACACAAAGCCTCCTCTCGATCTCTTACAACCTCTTCCACTTAGCCTTTCAAGTATTACATAGTATGCACAGAGCACTACAACCCTTCGATCACATAGATTGACCACTACTACTACTACTTTCTACATCGCCTAACTTTCATATATATATTACAAAAGTGGGCCTAAGCATGGGTAAACCCATGGGTCGACATTCCCATACCTGTTACATGATCCCAAAACATAAAAATCCTTAATAAAGGGGCCGATATCCCATGATACCTACTTCGTCTTGCGCTCCTTCTTCGACAGCCTGTCAAAGTCCCAAAAATAGGTCAAACTTGATGAAGGATCTCCCAAATCTTGGTCAAGGGCCAACAAGCCCCCAACACTTTCCTCTGACTCGTCTCGAGTCACTCTGGTCTAAGTAGTTCTGCCTCAAAATCCTCGTTCTTGGCTCAAGATGTTTCGAGTTGTTTCTATGCCACAACCTCTTGTTCAGCGATCTCTTGGATGACTGCTTCGTTGATAGGGCCCTCTAGGTCCTATTCAGCTGCAGTGACGACCTGCTCCAATTTTGCTCCGCTGCCTTCAATCTTGATGAACAATTGGAAAGCCTTATCCTGTGTAGGTTGCAGTTTCTATGTCACTTCCATGACTCTGCTCTGGATAGTTTGTACCTGCTGCTGGGCAGTTCACTGCTCCTAGGATCATTTCATTCTTTCCACAACTGACAGGGGCTTCAACTGCTCCTGTATTGTTTCTGCTTGATACTTCACCTCTTGGAGCTGCGACTCCAGTGCCTTCAGTTCTAGATTCTCGGTGAGTTTCTCATATGTCAAGGCACTATGATCACTCAACTACTTGCATTCCATGGAAAGGGTCTTTATTCTTTCAACTTCGCTTCAGGTAGTTGCTTCCGTTTAGTCCCTTACATCCTACGATGTGTCAGGAACTGTACAGAGCTCTAAGTCTACTATTCTTTGTTGTAGCTACTGGATAGCTTCTGTGAGCTACTCTACTTGATGGGTGACCTTGTCTTCTACCTGTGGCTCTAATTCTATCATAGATCGAAGTGCTCTATTGACTTCTTCTTTCACTGCGAGTTTGTCCATGAGAAACTTCTCTTTTCCTTGTTGCATCTGTGCTTTCTCTTCCTCAAACTTTGCTTGGAGAGAAACCTTCTCCTATTCTACAAATCTGCATTGTTTTGTGAGTACTCCTTGCACTTGCTTCAAGGCCTAGGTGGCGTGTTCTGTTTCTTCTTTTTCACACCGAAGGCAAGCTTTGATTGTATCAACTAGTCAGTGGAGTTGGGCTGGCTCATCTCCCAACTCTATTTATCCCGATGGCAGGGGCACAATGGAGACTGTGCGACTGGACTGAAGGTCCTGTTGTACCCCTCGAAGTTCAGCTTCAATTCTATCGTAAATTCCCTCCTTCTTGTCTTCTTCTTTCTTCGCATTGTTCAGGGTTGCTATGATGAAGTCAAAATCATCAACAGTAAGACCAATCTTCATCTTGGTCTGGCTCTCGATCTCTTCCGATAAGAAGGTTTCCAGGGAGAAACCTTCCTCTTCTTCAGGGGATCGGTCCCATCTCTCGATGGTGTTACTTAGCCTTTATTTTGTTCATCTCTTGTGCCATTTATTTCTTCCTCCTCACCCCCTCAGTCAGGTGATACTCAAGTAGAATTTCCTAAGGCGCTGCTTAGGTCTTGGACCTCTTCAGTCTTCTTCGTTTTGCTGGGTCCAGGTGTATCATGCGCAGTTTCTGGACTGTCAGGGTCAGAGATCTCTGTAGGGTTTGCTGGAATAAGGAGATCTACTGACTAGTTCTTAGTGATCTCCTCAAGATCCTCTTTTGTGTGCTTGTAGTACGACTGCAGCTGCTCCTTATGTTCTTGGCTCGTGTTGTTATGTTGATGAAATGTCGATCTACACTGAACTTCATCAGGGGTCGGAATCTCTGTAAGGTGTTTGGAGTCATGCAAGGTTCTTCTTCTATGGATCTCTTCAGCTGAAGGTAGTATGTATGAAAAATAACATTCGACTGCCAATTTTTGTTCATATCACTCGTATACCAAAGTGTGGCGAACTTTGCAGTAAGTGGTTCGAATGACTCTATGTATGGGAAGGTCGCACCTTTAAGAATCTCCCAGGCAAAAAAGGTGATAAGGATCAAGAGCTAGCTGAAGTGAAACTCATAGCCCTGATCTTGCGCTTCATGGCAGTCTAGTTCAAGCTGATTAACTAGGTACTTCACCCAGTTCATCTATAAACCTTCTACACACTTCCCTGTGAGGTCAACAACAAAGCCTGTGACCTGCATAGGTTTGTTCTTCCTTACTAGCTTTCCAGCTATCAGTTGACATGATAGGCACACTGCGTGACTCTGGATGGAAGCTACCTTGTAGCCTCACATTCCCTTCTCAACATCGCCATATGTATCCTTGATCTTTTGCGCTAGTGTGTGATCTATGGGTTTTCCTGGGTAGAAATCCTGTGAGTCAGGTCCTTGCATACTTAACCCTATGATCCTATGGATCAACGTTGGATCAACTGTAATACAATGGTCTAGCCATAAGTAACCACCATGGTAACATGAAAGCAATAGCTTGACACATGCATTCAGTTCCTGGTGCATTTTGAAGTGTGGGATCTTCATTACATTTAGTAGGGTGGATTGTGCAAGGTCCATATTCCACTGGTGGGGGATTATCTTTGAGTTCTTCCCCTTCATCATGGTTAGGTATTTGTATGGAGAGAGCATACCATAGATCTTGTGATCTCTGAGGTTGAAGTCGTTGAACTTCAACACTGTGATCTTGTCCTATTGCGCATAAACTGCGCGTATCCCCTTCAGGAGGTATGCAGTAACAATGGTGTACTCAAAATATCTTGGCACATTATCATGATTTACCGTGCATATAGTTAGGAAATATGGACGGGATCAACTTCGCATTGGCTAGATCATCTCTGTGTTTGGTTCTCTTCTTTTTTGATGGTCAGGATGGTCTGACTCCATGAGAAGTCAATGTGGAGGCTTGCACTCTTCTCTTCCATGGTGCTTGTACTCCTACAAACATCACTCTCTCAGACATTAATCATTCAGTCATGAGGTCAATGAGGACTTCCTTCACAGATTTGTCAGTTGCACTAAATTCTTCGGACATACATGCTCGGGATTGAATATCTTAGGTTCGAAGAGTAACTAGTTACTGCAATGGCATAGATGGCAATAACGCGATGATCACTGTGCAAAATCAACTAGTCTGTAGTCTCAGATTCACGGTTAGAAAAAGTGTTCTCGATGCATGGCATGAAGGGATAAATAGATAGTTGGGCAACAGATCGCCTGGAATGGGTAAGAAGATGTCATTAACTTAGTTCTGCCCATTATAGTGTGGTCCCAACAGTCTAATGGAGAGTTTCCTGGCCATACATGCCTTTCTAGCCATTCAGGGTGTCGGTCTAACAGTTATACTGTTCCCAATGACTATATTTCTTTGCCATGGTGAAGTGCCATGTGACACTATTCTAATATCCCGATGAAGTTCCAATTGTGCAATTTTTCCTTCTGCGAAGTTCCTTTGGAATCTTCTGTAACTTTTCGATCTTAGCTTCCTTCTTACTTAGATTCCTAGCATTTTTCCCAGTGATTTTCATCTTGGTATTCCTTTTTCCAGTCTGATTATTCTCTATTCTTGGCATAGTAACTTCGTTATGCTGATACTCTTTCCTAATTTTCAAGGGTAACACTTATTCTTTACCTGGGGTGGGTACTTCAGTCTTTTGTGAGTCTTCTAGTGTTCTTGCAACTTCTCCATCCAAGTTTCTGGTGTTAACTAGCTTCGATTTGTCCCTCTATTCTTCAATCAAGTGTGTGATCCTTCTAGTCATGAAATCTTTTAACTCTTGCTTCTTCTACTCTAATACTTCTTCTTCTTCCTTCCTTCTGGCCTGATCTCTTTCAATCCAAGGTTTTCATAGTAACATGGTAAATGGGGTGATTTTCTCAATAAAATTAACAATCTCAAAATCCTCCTCTGTCGAAGTTCCATTGGCATTCATAGGTATCTGGGCAAGCTTTCCACATAGGTTTATCATTTTTCCTCTGAATAATCTTATTCCTCCCAGTGAAGGAATCATAGCAATATTTCCTAGAATTTCCCAAGTTCTTTCTGTCATGATATTCACCTATGTTTCCTCATCCAAAACACAGTCAATATCGAAGTCTCCTATTCTTGCTTCTATGCATTCTTTTTCTTTGAAGATCTCTAATAAGATGACATGTCGGTGGCCATTCAGGGTTTCTTTCATCTGTAGCAATACTTTCTCTATTTCTTTATGGGTTTCTGTCATAATCTCGGTTTCTGGATCTGCCCTAAGGTTTTCCTAATTCATATTCATTCTTTCAACCTTATCAATCATTCCAGGGAAATCCAATACTTCATGGTCCATAGCTTTACAACAAAGACAACTAGTTCTTCTTCCAGGGAATTCCTTATCAAGCTGTCCCGATTTTCTGCAACTGTAACAGAGGGTTAATCCTCTCCTTTTAAATGATCCCCAACCTTTCCTGTACTATGCACTAGGATCATAGTAGCTAACCTGCAAAAAATTCTTTCTGGGATCCTGCATCCATTTGTTAGTCCAAACATTCTTTCTATGCATAGGTATAACATATCTTTCACTACACTTATTAGATCTACTTATATCAAATCTTATTCCATCTATTAGTACCCTAGTTTCTAATCTAGGACATAATCTATCAATCATACCTAGATCCATACTTTAGAAACAAAAAATTCCACTTATCTTACTTTTACAGAGCACAAAGATTTCAAATCTAAAACTTTTCACTATTATTACCTTTATCATAGCACAAAGATTCCAGATCTTACCTATTTTCTTCAGATCTGACCTCTTTTCTTGGCACATAGATCCATAGGTCAAGAAAAATGCTACGCCCTAAGGAAATAGATATACGCACAGAGCTTTCACAGTTTCAGGTCGTATCTTTGCACAAATCTTCTTCTTCCTCAGTTCCTAGCAATCATATTTTTAGTCTCGACAACATAACCATTTGTTGGTACAGGGGCACACCCAGGGTTCAACTCTACAACAACGCACCAAAAAATCCCTAACTACCGGCCCTTTCGGCAACACCTGCAAAGCAGATGAAGTCTCACTCGAGGTAGAGGCAGGGGTGGTTGTAGGACTCCAGTGTCTGCAACCTTAGCTGGGACACAGATTTGTGATTCTAACACTTAACAGAGCACTTAGCAGTTAATATTCACCAATATCCAGTTCTTAGTTACAACGCATCTAAACCCTAATTACAACACATTGCAAGATTCATCCAGATCTTAGCATCTAACAACACTTAGCATGACAAAATAGGTCAGATCCTAACAGATTCAGCACAAAGCACATGTATATAAATCAGATCTAACATTCATCCACATTATTAAGCACAAAGTGCAAAGCATGAAATTTTTTATCTATCATTCATCTATATTAAAGAACTAAGAAAATAAACACATCAACACATTGCACAAAGCATAGAAACACAACATGTACGTGGTTCAACCCCACTCTGGGGATACGTCCACCAGCTCTTCTCTTCTTTATTATCTTCTTCAATGAGTTACATGCACAAATCCTCAAAAACCCTACTCCGCATAGGACAGGAGATCTGCGCACTTCGCTAGATCCTCCTTCCTCGAGTAAGGTTTAGCACAAAGCTTCCTCTTGATCTCTTACAGCCTCTTGCACTTAGCCTCGAAAGTCTTACATAGTATGCACAAAGCACTACAATCCTTTGATCACATAGATTGATCACTACTACTACTACTTTCTACATCACCTAGCTTTCATATATATATTACAAAAGTGGGCCTAATCATGAGTAAACCCATGGTCTGACATTCCCATACCTATTACGTGATCCCAAAACCTAAAAATCCCTAAGAAAGGGGTTGAGATCCCACGATCCATGCTTCATCTTGCACTCCTTCTTTGATATCCTGTCAAAGTCCCAAAAATAGGTCAAACTTGACCAAGGATCTCCCAAAAATTGGTCAAGGGCCAACAGTGTTTATGCCTAAAGTCCAATTTGGGCATCAACATAAATGGCGATCATATTGGGGAGCGAGTTACTTTGTTTCTTTACATTTTTCCTATCTATTCTGAAGGACTAGAACCCTTTGAATCTAAGCTAATTTTGTTGTATCCAATATCTTTACCTCATGTGATCATTCTATTGTTTCCAGTCATGATAAATGTTTGGTGGCCAATAGTAATACCTTGTGATTCTCCAGATTTTCCAAACTATATTCAAGGTTTCTTGTGTTTGATTGATGACCTTTCTCAATTTGGGGATTTTCCCCATGAATATCCAAATGAGAATATCAAAATATTCTTGGAGTATTGTCTCTTTAAAGGAATCTCTTATCCTCCTCTTATTATATGTATTTTTCCCCACATGCTTCAAAACAAAGATGCCAAATGGTTAAATTCTCTCGCTGATCAATCCATCCTTGGCTACGATCATTTTTTAAATCTCTTTAATGCAAATTTTAGGAATAGAAAACCTAATTTGAGCCCTACATCAACCATTTCATGGTGTGAATTTTATGATGAATTCCATGATTTAAATACCCATAATAAATTCTTGGAGGATAAAGGGATTTCTATGCTAGATAGATGGAAAAAGTAGTCAAAATAGGTTATTGATATTTTTTCTTCATTGAACGATCATTCTCAAATCTCGAGTTCCTTTCTTTAGGAAATCTAGAATCCAATTGATGACCCTCAATAAGGTTAATTTTTAAAGTAGGAATTGGTACATGGATTTACCTTTGAATATTCGTGTTTTCATATTTCACCTCTGGAGCAATATTTTCATGATGTTTTCCCTTTCAATGAGGCTCTTTTTGGATCTTTCATTGATCAAACCAATGAGGTTCCTATCCCTCATACTATCACTATGGATACTCATGATGAGATCAATACCCCATGTCTTAGCAACCTCATGCTCCATAGTTTGTAGGATGATGCTTCAAAGTATTTTTAAGGATTCAAATATTATGTCAAGTGTACTAGTCTAGGCGATTATTTGGATAGAAAATAATCCAACTTGCCCACTCTCCGACACAAAATATGAATCCATAAATCAACTGGACCCCAACATAGGTTATCCCAACGACCTGTAAAACCTCTTATACATGACATCAAGAAACACTGTAGTGTCTGGAGTAGCTCCCTTTGGATATAACAATACCCGACCATAGTAGAATGTAACTCCAAATCCATCAACCTACAGAGTTGACACTGAGAGTAAGTTAATTTTCATCTATGGAATAAACAACACCTTGAATAACTCTAGAAAACCTTCTAACCCTAGTTGGAATCAAACACTTCCAACCCCCTTCATTGCAATATGTGGGATGGTACCAACACCCACTAAGAAATATGACTTTGTTTATGAAAGGCTAAGGAACGTTGACGTCATTCCTGTCATATGCCAAGAATCTCCACTGTCCATGAACCACACTTCAATGTCCTCGAATGCTAGACCACCACTCCCTAAGGGATCAATCATCAGAGAAAATTTCTTCTTGAATTTCTCTACAAACTCAACAACCTTAACAGATGTTGATACCTCTGGCTTCTCCTTCTTCTTCTTCTTTTTAGGACACTGACTTATTGATTAATTGGGTTGGTTTTCATTGATGTCAACCCTTGAAGAAAGTCCGGTAGAAAATTTTGGTAGCACAAAGGTATGGGTAAGGGACCCAAATTTGTTTGAGGTATAAGGACATGGAGATCAATGAATTTACATGTAAGACTATTCTAGATGGATATTACTTGTCATTCCATTTCTGATGATATGTGGAATGTCACATAACTCTTCACGGTTAGAGAGTTATGGCCTTCTGAAGTTGGAGAGCCCTCATGAGTTATCTAGAAGCCCCGAGAAGGTCAAAGAAGTAAAATTACTCTAGAAACTCCTAGAAGAAGTTGACTAGTCAAAGTGGGTGAAACTAGGAGTTAATCATGGGTTTAGTTGTTGCATTAAGAAAATAATTAAAAATAAATTAGTTGCAACAAGAAGTTGCGAGTTTGGTAATTATGGTAAAGTAGTTGTGATGAGAAGATTGAATAGTAAAAGTGGTTGATCAAGAAATAAATTAAATAATAAAGTGGTTGCAACAATAAGTTAGTTAAGGGAAAAGAAGATATGAATTAAATAATTATATAAAAGTTAGTTGTGACAAGAAGTTTTGAGTAAAGATAAATTATTTAAATAATAAAGTAGTCAAAGTGGTTAAGTGGACAAAGTGGCTAAGTGGACAAAGTTGGTTAAGTGGACAAAGTGGCTAAGTTGACAAAATGGCTAAGTGGAAAAAGTGGCTAAGTGGACAAAGTTGGTTAAGTGGACAAAGTGGCTAAGTGGACAAAATGGTTAAGTGGACAAAGTGGCTAAGTGGACAAAGTTGGTTAAGTGGACAAAGTGGCTAAGTGGACAAAGTGCTTAAGTGGATACTTCTAGAGGAAGCTACTTGGAGAGTATAAATAAGAGAGAAGGAGTCTCCCATTGGTATCCATTGAGCATATTTAATATCTACAAGTGACTGAGGTAACCAAAGGATATCTAAGGCAAATTTGAGAGGGAAGGTGAAGTAAACAAGACCAAAATTCAAGAGAGGATAATGTCTTTTAATGATGCTTTCTAAGGTATGTTATTTACATGTCATCTCACCATTTTCACAATAATTTTTTTACACAATGATTCAGATAATGAAATCTAGAGACCATTGAGAAAACATATCCAGGCAATTGTGATAAAAATTTCATCTTGTGGGTTGTTTTATTTTGGGAGTTACACTCCGTGGAAAATAGGGTTTGTGGCTAGTCTTGAAACTAGTCTAAAACAACTGTTTCAGGAAAAAAAATGTCATAACTTCTTCATAACAGATCCAAATTAAGTAAGACCAAATGTATTGGTTAGAGTACATTATGTAGTAGGTTTCATACTATTTTCATATCTACAAAGAAAATATTTCGTGCGGGGAATTCTCTACAAGTTCGATCTCTAGAATAAACCAGAATTTAGAAAGGTATTCCATTTTTTCTATAACTCCTTTTTTGGGAGGTTCCAAGAAGTAAAACCTGGAGAAATTGCAGAAAAGAAACTAAAGAACATTGTGTACTATTTTTAGACCTTTATTCGTTACAGGTACATAGTTATTATTATTGCAAGTTAGGGTTGTTGACTAATCCAAAATTAGTCACGTGAGACTAAAGTAAAATTTGATGAAAATGCTAGTCTCTTGTTAAGGAAGGTTTGCATGTATGTGATTATATACACCAGGATTTTTACAGGTTACAAATCAGATTTGGATGATGAAATTGATGAGGGATTTTTGTTGAGGTTGAGGAACAGGTTGATGCATGGTTGATGCATGGTTTAGGTTATTGGTACAGGTTGTTTGGTTTAGGTTAATTGGTACAGGTTGACAATGGTAGGTTGACAATGGGATTGGTTGATTCAGTGAAAATGACATATTGTCTACATTTGGCACCAAGGCAATTGGACGTGGCAAGGACATGTGGTTGTATCCACCTTCCAGCTATAGCCGGAGAACATAGAGGTTGTAGCCTCCTTCTGGTTGTAGCCAGAGAAATGGGGAGTTGGAGCTCCCCTTAAGTTGTAGCTTGAGAAACTAGGGGGTTGGAGCCTCCTTCCAGTTGCAGCTGGAAAACAAAGGAATTTGGTGCTTCCAATGAATGTAATTCTTAAAGACATATAAGAAAAAAAATTTGGTGGTTTTCTCCCACTTTGGGTTTCCACATAAAAAATTAGTGTACTGTGTATGTGTATGATTGCTCATTTGTTCATTGTTTATTTACTCTACAAATATTGAATGATAATGCTACATTGATCATAAAGAAATATAACACTTGCATATTATGGTTAAAAAAGATTAAATTTCTCTATTACTGATTCACCCCCCTCTCAGTAATCCAACAATTAGTATTAGAGCAGGTTCCTTCAGAAATCATCTTAACCACTGAAAGGTAGATCATAGAGAAAAACAACATGTATAAAAATGGAATACCACAGTTTGATGGACAAAAGTATGCATTTTGCGGCAAAAGGATGAAAACATATATACAGGCACATGGATTTGAAATTTGGCAATCAGTTGTAGATGGATACAAAGAACCAACAATTCTGCCAAGAAGTGAAAGAGAAATAAAACTCGGTCTAAATAATTCCAAAGCCACAAATTCACTTTTGAATGGTCTGGGTGAATCGATATATACCAAAGTTATATATTGTAAATCCGCTAAATAAATTTGAGACAAACTTCAAAATATTTATAAAGCAGATTCAAAAGTCAAAGAAACAAAGATTCAAACTTACAGAGGTCATTTCAAACAACTAAAGATGAAGGAATATGAGAATATTGCAGCATACTTCTTACAATTCGATGAAATAGTGAATGCAATCATAGGATTGGGAGAAGAAATTAAAGAATCTATGATTGTTCAAAAGGTACTAAGATATTTTCCTATGATGTTTGATCCTAAGATATCGGCACTAAAAGAACGAGCAGATCTAGAATCAATAAGCAAGGATGAACTACATGGAATATTCACAGCATATGAAATGAAAACTGAACAGAAAAATCCAGATATAAAAGAAGAAAATTTCAAAGCATACAAAAGGTCAAAGCAAAAGGGAAAGCAAAAAGAAAAAGAACATAGCAGTAATAGTGAATTCTCAGAGGATGATGAAGAAGTGGCCAACTTTGTCAGAAGATTGAACAAGGGAACCAATGACATATATAAAGGTAAGCTTCCATTGATTTGTTTTAATTGTGATTGTATTGGTCATTTTGGTAACAAATGTCCTCATAAGAAAAATAAGAGGAATGATGAATATTACTCAAATAGAAAACAAACATATAAAGGAAAAATAACCAGAAGGAAAGATTTCAAGAAAAGCTTATGCACCAAACAAGACATCTCCTCATCAGACGAAGATGAAGTCAATGATAGTGAGACAGAAAGAGTTCTATTCATGACAATAAAAGAATCTGATATAGAAGACACCAAAAAAGAATATGAAGAGACAAAATTTGACTACCGAGAAGAATTGTTGAGTTTCATAGAAGTTATAAGAAGAGAAAAGAAGAAAAACAAGAAGCTACAAGAAGAACTAGACAAGAAATAAGACACTCGTGAAATAGAACAAATGATCATGAAATTGAAGGTTCAAATATAAGAAGATAAAAGAATTGAAGAGGCACTCAAAGAACAATTAGAATAAAGAGACATGATCATTGGAAATTTGGTATTAGAGATTGTCACATTGAGAAAGGATCTTAAAAAGAAAAATATGCATAATAGCTCAAAAGTTTTGGATGACATTATCAGTAGTCAAAAGCCTCATCATGACAATTTTGGACTTCGATACAATCAAACAGAAAAGGGATCAAGATCCAAAACAATAGAACATGAAACATATCCAAAAATATATGCAAAAACAATCAAAGGGGATAGGAAGACCTACAAGGAAGATTACATGGACACTCCTCCACCGAGAAGATTCATATTTCATAATCAATGACCGACATAAACAAATAGGCCTCAAGAAGAAGAAGGATTCATAAGAGTAACCCCTTTAAGAATATCTTCAACTCCTAGGTATCAAATTATATTTTTTGGTTTATGTTATTCATGCAATAATTTTGGACATAAAGATGTAATTTGTAGAGCTAATAGCAGGAACATAAACAACTTTGAAAGAAATATACAAAATGGTTATCCAAGAAGGCCTAGTGAAACACAAGGAAGAAGCTACAACAAGTTTGAATCATTGATCACTGAAGTGGAATGATACAAGTGCAACAACTTTGGACACGCGACCAAATATTGTAGAATGACAGTCCCTCCTAGAGAACCACAATAGAAAAACAACAATCAGAGACAAGAACCTCAGAAGAGAACATGGATAAGAAAATAGAATCAATATAACAATGAAGAATGCACACTCACTCTACAAGCTAAGCATAAGAAACATGGTTGGTATGTTGATAGTGGTTGTTCAAAACACATGATAGGTGATAAATACATTTCTCTTACATTAATAAATGAAAGAGATGAATCAGTGTCCTTCAGAAATGATGATTCAACTAAAATCATTGGAAAAGGAACAATCTGAATTGGAAACAAGAATACCAAGGAAGAAAATGTTCTACTAGTAGAATATATGAAACATAATCTACTAAGTGTAAATCAAATGTGTGACCAAGGTCATAAAATTACTTTCGATTCACAGAAGTGCGAGATAAGAAAAGAACGTTCAGGAAAATTGATTGCAACAACTGCAAGAACTTCAAGCAACATATATGTATTAAGTGAAATTGGAAATGAAAAGTGTTGTATAGGAAAGGAAGATGAAGGATGGCTATGGAACATAAGAATGGGTCACATAAAATTTGATAACCTTGTCAAAGTCAGCAAAAATGAAGTAGTTAGAGAATTTCCCCATATCATGAAACCAACCAACACTTTATGCAAGCATTGTCAACAAGGAAAACAAACAAATACTAGGTTCAAATCAAAGGAATATCCAACGACAAGACCACTGGAAATTGTGCATACTGATCTAGTTGGAACAACTACAATAAATGGTTTAAGAGGTGAGAAATACTTTATATTATTAGTTGATGATTATACAAGAATGACTACAGTTTGTTTTCTTAGGAATAAGTCAAAATCTTTTGAAAACTTCAAGGTCTACAAGGAAATGGTTGAAAATGAAATGGATTCCAAAATAAAATGTTTGAAATCTGATAATGAAGGAGAGTTCACTTCAAAGGAATTTATGGACTTCTGCAACAAACATGGAATAAAAAGACAATTCTTCGTTTCTAAGACACCTCAACATAATGGAGTTGTTGAAATAAAGAACATGGAAATACAAGAAATGGCTCGAACAATGATAATGGATTGCAAATTGACAGATATTATTTGGACACAAGTAGTGAATACAACAATTCAGATTCAAAACAGAGTAATGCTCAGAAACAACAATGAAAAAACTCCCTACGAGCTATGGAAAGGAAGACCAACAAATGTGAAACACTTCAGAGTATTTGGAAGCAAATTCTACATCAAAAGAGAAGATGGCAAAATGTGAAATTTTGACTCTCGTATGGACAAAGGTGTACTTGTTGGTTACTAAAGTACGAGGAAAACATACAAGTGTTACAATCTGAGGTTGAACAAAGTTGTGGAAATAATCAATGTAACAATTGATGAAACAGGTGGACAAGAATTAAAAGAAGAAGAAAATGAATCAGTGGAACAACTTTACGAAAAAGAAACAAAAGATGAAGAAAAAGTAGAAGGAGAAGATGAAGAAGATGAAATAGAAGTAGAAGAGAAAGTTCAAAAAGTGCCTCCAAAGACATGTAGAAAATGAGTACAAAAGAATCATCCTTCAGATCATATTATTAGAAACAAGTATGCAGGAGTTGAGACTAGAAGAAGAATCCATTCACCAGAACAAATGCACCTAGCACTCTTATCTACGATTGAACCAACTAGTTTTGAATAGGCCAGTAAGGATGAATTATGGAATAAGGCCATGAATGAAGAATTGGATCAAATAGAGAAGAATGACACTTGGGAATTGGTTCCAAGACCAAGGAATAAGAATGTGATTGGCACAAAGTGATTTTTCATAAATAAATTGAATGGATATGGACATGTTACAAGGAACAAAGCTATATTGGTATGTAAATGATACACATAGGTTGAAGGAATCGAATTTGAAGAGACATTTTCGCAAGTTTCCAGAATGTAAGCAATTAGATTGCTCTTAGCTTATGCATGCTCCAAGAATATTAAAGTGTATCAGATGGATGTGAAATCAACTTTTTTGAATGGGGAACTTGAAGAAGAAGTCTACATTGAACAACCAAAATTATTTCAGTTGTTAGAGAACACAGATTGTGTGTGTAAATTGAAGAAGGCCTTGTATGGTCTAAAACAGGCTTCTAGAGCATGGTACTATAGATTGGATAAATATCTACAACATATAGGGTTCAGAAAAGGAAGTGCAGACAACAACCTCTACATCAAGGTAACTCAATATAGTATTTTATTAATTGAATTTTATGTTGATCATATTATTTTGGAAGTAATGATGATAGGTTAAGCCAAAAATTTGCAAAGGATATGCAGAATTAATTATAAATGTCATTACTTGGAGAAATATCCTTCTTTCTGGGTCTTCAGATACGTCAAAGCAACCAAGGAATTTTTATTTCTCAACCTAATTATATCAGAGAAATGCTAAAGAGGTTAGGAATGGAAGATTGCAAACCAGTTGCAAGTTGAGCAAAGAAGATGATTCAAAGTCTACAGACCAGCGACAATGTAGGTCAATGATTAGTAACTTACTATATGTGAGAACATCTGCACCAGATGTAATGCAAACACTTGGACAAGTGGCAAGATTTCAAGCAACACCAAAGGAATCACATGTCTTAGTAGTGACGAGGATTTTCAGATATATCAAAGGAACATAAGAGTTTGGATTATGGTATCCAAAAGGAAAGGATCTATCACTTATTTCCTATACATATTCAGATTGGGAAGGTTGCATTGATGACTGACGAAGCACCAGTGGAGCAACGTTCTACTTGGGTGAGTGTTTAGTATCTTGTCTAAGAAAGAAACAATCATCAATATCCTTATCTACAGCCGAAGTAGAGTATATTGCAATGACATCATGTTGTACATAGGTTCTATGGATGAAACAAACTCTGATAGATATACAGGCTGAGTATGATGAGCCCATTATAATCTATTGTGAAAATACAAGTGCAATCAGTATCTCAAATAACCCGGTGATGCACTCAAAGATGAAGTACATTCCAATCAAGCATCACTTTCTACTGGAACACGTTGCAAAGAAGAACATTAGAGTTGAGTATATGGGCACAAAAGTGTTGAATCACTGAGAGGGGGGGTGAATAAGTAATAGAGCAATTTAATCCTTTTTCACCATAAAAAGCAAGTGTTATATCAATGTAGCATTATCATCCAATAGTTGCAGAGTAAATAAACAATGAACACATGAGAAATCACACACATACATAATACACCAGTGTTTTACATGGAAACCCAAAGTGGGAGAAAACCACAGAATTCTTTCTCGTACATGTCTTTAAGAATTACATTCATTGGAAGTGCCAACTTCCTTTGTTTTCTAGCTGCAACTGGAAGGAGGCTCCAACCCCCCAATTTCTTAGGATAAAACCTAAAGGGAGCTCCAACTCCCCAATTCTATGGCTACAACTAGTAGGAGGCTACAACCCCCTATGTTCTCCAGCTACATTTGGAAGGTGGCTACAACCACCTGTCCTTGCTCCGTCCAACCACCCTGAAATATAAATAGAATGATGGAACCATTGTCACACTATCACTGTGATATATAGTGTTGTAAACCTGCACCAATCAACCTGCACCAAACAACCTATAATAGCTTGTACCAATAACCTGTACCAACATGTACCATACATCAACATGTACCTCAACCTGTACCATAAAAAAATGCATCAACCATGCACCAAACTTGTACAAATAACCTGTAATCAACTTGTACCATAAACAAGTGCATCAACCATGCACCAACCTGTACCTCAACCTGTACTATCAACACGTGCATCAACCATGCACCAAATATTTACCAATCATGCATCAAATAGACATAAACTATCACTCATCAAAATGTACCAACAACATCAATTGTACACCTCATGTATGTGCCAAATCATTAACTACTTGTCTCAACCATGTACCCAACATGTACCTCAACCAAAATCCCTCATCAATTTCATCATCCAAATATGATATGATCACATATACCTCAAACACTATACCACAAGTCTGTACCTCAAACCATGTGCTAGAAACTCATTGTTATACAACCTCAATCTGTACCAATAACTTCAACAACATACCTCAACCAAAAACCCTCAAACATGAACCAATATTAAATTTCAGTAGATCTGCCTCAGATCAACTCTACAACAAGCCATAAAATCCCAAGACGGCATCCAACATATTTACAAGGAAAACCCTCATCTTGATTCATAAATTCAACACTACACATATGAGAACCATACCTTTTTTTCTTGTTGTAGCGTTTTGTTTCCACGGAGCCACTGCCGTAATTTTTCTACCACAATTTTTCTGCTGCATTTTTTCTGTCGCACTTTTCCTGCTGTGATTTGTCTGCTGCACTTTTCTTGCCGCACATTTTCTTCCGCACTTTTCCTGCTGCACTTTTTCTGCCGCACTTTTCCTGCCACAATTTTCTTACCGCACTTTTCTTTCCACACTTTTTCTGCCACAGTTTTCCTGCCGCACTTTTTCTACCACACTTTTCCTACCGCACTTTTTTTGCTGCAATTTTTCTCTATCAATAATACCTACCCAAATAACCTTTCACAAAAATAGATATTCAATGATATTCAAGTGTGTTTTGAATGAGAGGGCCTTGCCTCTTATTTATACTTTCATGTAGCATCCTCAAGGGGTTACCTTTTAACCATCCTAACCCACTTATAACCACTTGTCCACTTAACTTAACCACTTTCCATACTTAGTAAGTTCTCCATTAACTTTATTATTTAAATAATTTCTTTTGCATCCTATTTGACTTATAGTACACTCATCACTTCACTTTATTATTTAAATAATTTCTTCTTTGCAAACACTTTGACTAATTTGACCTTTTGGGGCTTCTAGATGACTCATGAGGGTTCTCCAACTTCACATGACCATAACTCTCTAACCTTGAGGAGTTATGTGACATTCCACATACCACCGGAAATGGCATGACATGTACTATCCACATAGAATAGTTTTACCTACAAATATATCAAAACTCATACCATTATCCATCAAACAAACTTGGGTCCATTACACAAACCTTTGTGCTACCAGAATTCTCTACCAGAATTTCTTCAAGGGTTGACATCAATGACAACCAACCCAATTAATCAACAAAAAGAACAATTGGTATACATATTTTAAAAAATGCTTCCAAGGTAAGCCTTTGAGTGTCTTCACCAGAGACTTAGAGTAATTTCTACTCCAAAATGAATGCGTGTGAATGCTTATCTTATATGTCTTAGATTTACACAAGGAAGCACCATAAAGAGGACAGTTGAGGTTAAGAGATCAGTTTTAGGAAGAGTTCAGTCAGGGGGAGTATCCCCAAGGACAGTTCACTTAGGGGGAGCAACCCCAGATGGCAAGTTACCTTTTCCATTGATGACAAAGGGGGAGAGATTTATTAGATGCAGGATAGAGAGTTAGATGCTTGGAGAAAGGGCACAAATGCATGGTTCTAGGGGGAGCGATGGTCACATGGAGAGCATGAGTGTTTCCATCAATGCTAAAGTGGGAGATTGTTGAATAATTGGGTTGGTTGTCATTGATGTCAACCATTGAAGAAAGTCCGATAGAAAATTCCAGTAGCACAAAGGTATGGGTAAGGGACCCAATCTCCCCCTTTAGCATTGATGGCAACACTTTGATGCACTACTAAAGTCATATCACTGAGTCTCTCCATGTGACCATCACTCCCTCGAGAACCATGACTTTGTGATCTTTCTCCAAGCATCTAACTCTCTATCCTGCATCTGATAAATATCTCCCCCTTTGTCATCAATGGAAAAGGAACTTTCCATGCGGGACTGCTCCCCCTAACTGAACTATCCTTGGGGATACTCCCCTTGAATGGACTCTTCCTAAAACCAATATCCCAACCTGAACTATCCTCTTTATGGTTCTTTCACATGTAAATCTAAGACATATAAGATAAGAATTCACAAGCATTCATTTTTGAGTAGAAATTACTCCGAGTCTTTGGCAAAGATACTCAAAGGCTTCCCTTGGAAGTGATTTTGTAAAGATGTATGCCACTTGTTCTTTTTGTTGATTAATTGGGTTGGTTGTCATTGATGTCAACACTTGAAGAAATTATGGCAGCACAAAGGTATGGGTAAGGGACCCAAGTTTTTTTGAGGTATAAGGGCATGAAGATCAATTAATTTATAGGTAAGATTGTTCTAGATGGATAGAACATGTCATGCCATTTTAGTTGATATGTAGAACGCCACATAACTCCTCACGGTTAGAGAGTTTTTTTTTTTTGTAAATGAGTGTGTGAATCTATATTGCGTTATAAGGTTATAGTCCAAAACTGATGCTTGGACTCCTAGGATTTGCCTAAACGGAAACCAAATCCAGGGTCCCTAAGATGCAGTATTTGAAAATAAACAAGAAGTGCCTAGGTCATCACTATGGGAAACCAACCCATGATACCATAGTCCAATCTAAAAAACTTCATCAAAAGAAAACAAAAAGTCTAAACATAGTGGGGTTAGCTCCTACTCTGAGAGACATGGTCTGGGCTAGTCTAGGTTGATGGGGTGCTCTTCATCCCCTTCTTGTTGTGTCGTGCCCTCCTCCCTTTGTTCCACCAGACATAGCTTTATGATGCATGTTGGGGTTCCATTTCTATCAGCTGGAGTGATATCTATATGGTGGACGTAGCATAGAAAGAAATGAAATTTCCCTGCCATCTACTCTGGTTTCTCCTATTGTATTTTTTATTCCTCCACCATCCTTTTCACCCCTACCTCCAGGTTACTAAGGCGGTTGAGAATTCCTGTGCACTCTTTCTTCTTCTCTTTGGTTTCCATCCTGTTGGTCTCCCCCTAGTCCATACACATCTTTCCTATCAACATTTTGGTTCTCCAAGCTTCCTCCATCATCTTGTGGTAGAGGGTTAACCTTGATTATGTGGCTTTGGGGTCCTGTATCCCCCCTGCTTCTTGGGTTAGTGTTGACCAACCTTTTCCCCTGTGGGTGTTCTTGATTTCTCCCTCCCATATTTTAATTTTCTTCTTCCCCTTGGTGTCTGTATTCATGTGGAAGGTGCTCTTTTCTTCCTTGGCAACCTGTTCGATTCTTGTCTTCCACTGGGAACTCTGCGGAGGTTCCTACACCTGGGGGCCTCTCTTACTGCTAGTTTTCTTCATGCGTACCATCTTCACTTGTAGGTGGTGGTTCTTAAAAAGGGTTATTTCCCTATTCCATTTCACCCCCTTCTAGTAAGTAAGGTGGCCCCTATAATTGTGATGCCTTGTTCTGTAGTAAATTTTGGTTTCCCTGCCTTTATGGAGATAACCCAGCTACAGTCTCATCCTTGCAATCATGCGTTGCTATTCAAGGTGGTCCTGCCCATCAGTATCCTTTGTTCCAGAGCGTGTGTGCTTGATGCTCTTGTCGTTATTCCTGCGCCAATGCTTTTCCATGCTCGTTGTATGCCATCCCTTTCCCCGTCTCATCTATGTACTTAGGTGAGGTATCCTCCTACTTGGCCCTGGTGTAACCTATCATCCTTCATCCTTTGTCACCTATGAGTTATCTCTTCTACTTTCCAATGGGTAACTTCTGTACTTGTTTTTATTGACGAGATCGTGGTGTTGTACCTTCGCCTGATGTGTGTTCTGTGTCTGCATTTATAACCTTATTTGATTGGTGGGCCATCAGCTCCTGTCTAGGACCTACATGTCCTTCAGTGTCTGGTGCACCTCCATTCTTTCCATAATATTCCATACTACTCCTGTTGCCCAAGTATTTTTCCACAAGGTGGGTGCAGTCTGCCCAAAATTGACCTTGCGGAATGTTGCACTAGATTATGTCCAGTTTTGGACCTTCGTTCTCGACCCCCTCATTTTCTATTCTATCTGCTAGTCCATTTTCTGACCTCCTCACCCAGTGTAACTCCACAGTGATCCCTGTCTGCAGGTGCTCCTGGATTTTTTTTCAGTAGGTAGGCCAATCACCAGTGCATCTAGATTTTACCTATTATAGTAATGTTTTGGATTTTTCTCACTGTGTTGATGACTAGCATGGAGTCTCCTTCCACTATGGCATTCATCATCCCCTCCCAGCTAAGAATCTCCAGGCCTGTCTTGAGGGCTCCGAATTCTATGACGTTATTGGTTGAGTTGAATATGCTTCCGGTGTACATTCCTATGATGTTCCCTTTACTATCCCTGATTACTCCTCCCAAACCTATTCTTCCTGGGTTGCCTTTCTCCACCCCATCAAAATTCAACTTGAGGGAGCTTAAAGGTGGTGGTTTCTAGTTGCGCTCACCTACTTGGAGTTGTGGTTGTTGTTTGTTTGGATTGGGGTTGTGCCCACCTGCTAATTTGAATACCTCTAGGACTCGGGAGTCCTGATCCTTGGGTTGCGCTCTACCCTCCTAGTAGTTGTGGCTCATCATCGTCTCACGTATCATGGAGGTTATTGTTTCCTTAATCTTCCATTCTAGCCATCTTTGGTTTCTAAAAATGCGTCGGTTCCTTTCCTTCCATATCAACCATATGATCATTCCTGGGGTGAGGGTCCAATAGAGGTTCACCTCTTCTTGGTCATTGTAGTTTTCTCTCCAGAGCTTGATTGTTGCGACAATGTTACCACAGATCTTATCGGAATGGAGAAAGATAATTACTACCCAATCCCATAGTTATGCAGTGTAGGCGCGGTCATCAAGGAGATGGTTGGTTGTTTCTTCCTGAGTTTGATAAAGATGACATCTTCACGGACCAGTGAAACCTCTTTTCCTTAATTTATCCCATGTTAGGATGCGGTTGTGTAATATTATCCACTAAAAGGTCTTAATCCTTGGCCATTGGGGATTATTCCAAAGCTTATCCCAGTTTTCCGCTAGTTCATCTTGGTTTGGGTCCGCCATATAGTCCCAAACTTCTTTTAGGTTGAATTCCCCTCCGTCTCTTTTCCCCACCTCAATTGGTCCTCTCCTTCTGTAACTATTATTTTCTGTCTGCCTAGTTACTCCTCCACCTGTTTTATTGTTGTTGTGGGTATCTCATTGTTCTGAGGATTAATCTTGTCCCATATTCTCCATTTGTTGCAGTATGTTCCCTGCTACCAGTATTGATAGACATTGATTTTTCCTTATGTGATGAGGTCCTGTTGGATTTGTTGATTAAGGTTGGTTGTCATTGATGTCAACCCTTGAAGAAAGACCCGTAGCACAAAGGTTTGGGTAATGGACCCAATAGTGTTTGATGTAAATATGACTCATTATTGTTTTGTCATGGTTGATAAGAAGTAAATATGGATGAACTCCAAAGTGGTCCCCTTATGGTGAAATCCCTCATGGGAAGACACTTTGTGGAGTAAGAGAACCCATGCTTAATTGTGGAATAATGAGATGAAGGAAAGTGAATTTGTCAGAGAAAATATCCTAGATGGATAGTTCTTGTCATATCATTTCCGTTGGCATGTGGAATGTCACATAATTCCTCATGGTTAGAGAGTTATGGCCATGAGAAGTTGGAGACCCCAGGTTTGGGTAATGTACCCAAGTTTGTTTGATGGGTAACAGTATGAGTTATGATATATTTTCAGATAATACTAATCTATATGGATAGTACATGTCATGCCATTTTTAGTGGTATGTAGAATGTCACATAACCCCTCACGGTTTGAGAGTTATGGCCTTACGAAGTTGGAGGACCCTCATATGTCATCTAGAAGCCCCAAAAGGTCAAAGTAATCAAAGTGGTTTAAGAGATTTTAAAAGGTAAATAATAAAGTGAAGTGATGAGTGTATTATAATTCAAAGTGAATACAAAATAAATTGTTTCAATAATAACTTTAATGGAGAAACTAGAAGTGGACCCAACCATAAAATAAGGAAAGTGGGGCCAAGTGACCTAGAAGATGTTTTTAAGGAAGCTACTTGGAGAGTATAAATAAGAGGCAAGGCTCTCTCATTTGAATCACACTTGAGAATATTGAATATTTATAGGTGTCTGAGATATACAAATGATATCTAAGCCGGAATTCTGAGGAAAGCGAAGAAAAGAAGGCCAAAATGCAAGGAAGGATAAATTCTTTTGATGGTGCTTTCTAAGGTATGTTATTTTCAGGTCATCTCACCATTTTTGCTATAAATTTTTTTATATAATGATTCAGATCCTGAAATTGTTGTGAAAGTGAGAAAACATATCTGAGTATCGGTGGTTAAAAATTCAGCTTGTGGTCGTTGTATTTTGGGAGTTACACTCTGTGGAAAATAGGGTTTGTGGCTAGTCCTGAAACTAGTCAAAATCAGGTGTTTTAGGTAAAAACGTCATAAATTCTTCATAACAGATCCAAATTCTATGAGACAACATGTATTGGTTAGGGTAAATTCTTTAGTATTCTTTTTAATAGTTTCAGATCATTTCATCAAATATTTTGTGCAGGGCATGCTCTACAAGGTCGCTCTCTAGAATAAGCCAGAATTCAGCAAGGCATGCCATTTTTGCTATAACTCCTTTTCTGAGAGGTTCCAAGTAGTGCCACTTGGAGGAATTTCATAAAACACACTGGCGAACATTGTGTATCAGTTTCCGATCTTTGTACATTATAGGTTCAAAGTTATGATTACTTCAAGTTAGGGTTCTTGACTAATCCAAAACTAGGCATGTGAGACTAAAGAAAAGTTTGATGAAAATGATAGTCTCTTGTTTTTAAAGTTAAGGAAGGTTTGTAGGAATGTGTTCATATACACCAGGTCTATTACAGAGCTACAAATAAGATTTGGATAATGAAATTGATGAGGGATTTTGGTTGAGGTACATGTTGAGTACATGGTTGAGACAAGTAGTTGATGAGTTGGCGCACATACATGAGGTGTATAGTTG